>NCKV01001286.1:0-10855 GCA_003675905.2 Leptotrombidium deliense
CTTTGCAACAAAAATGTTTTTATACGAAATGTGTGCAGTTAATATAGAATATAGCAGTATGTGCAACACTTACCGCTGCCAACAGTGAATGCTGTGATGAGATCGCTCGCCGTCGATCGGCCCGCTTTGTTGGATGCCGTCATCGTTATTTGATATTTGGTGCCGCAACGCAAATTCTCAAGAGTAAAG
The DNA here is from genome assembly GCA_003675905.2 of Leptotrombidium deliense. Taxonomy (NCBI): domain Eukaryota; kingdom Metazoa; phylum Arthropoda; class Arachnida; order Trombidiformes; family Trombiculidae; genus Leptotrombidium; species Leptotrombidium deliense. Next base: position 190 of record NCKV01001286.1, read on the forward strand.
CTACTCTGACTGCCGACTACTTTCTGTTCCTCCCAATCTCCGGATTCACTTTTGTAGTTAATTGCGTACCCAGAGACGGGATTTTGACCGTCGCTCTCCCAAATTAAAGATAACGAATTCTGAGACACATCAGTTACACGTGGATTCACCGCTTCTGGAGGGTCTTGATTGACAGCACACATTTTGTTACTGTTGCGTCGGCACACAAAGAATTACTCACCGAATTCGAGCGTGTCTGCAATCACTTCATCAGACGACGGTCCGAGCCCTTTTCGATTAAATGCTTGTATGATAATCCCGTACTTTGTGTTCTTTTTCAACGAATTGATTGTAAAGCGAAGAGTATCTTTGGTTTCACTATCACTCTCCAAGCGAACGGATTTGAATGTGTAAATTTCAGAAGACTTGTGAACAGGAAAATGACTCATTTCTCTGTGACCAGCATTGAAGCCGGTCGATGAGAAAGTATCAATTTCACGGTATCCAATGTTAAAACCATCAACACTCACAGCTTCTTTGAAATGTTTCCAATGCACTTGCAAAGTTCTAGAATTGATTGACTCGACTTTCACGTTTGCCGGCGTGAAAGATGGCGCTGAAAAAAATATTTAAAATATAAAAGTTTCTCGATGTGTCAAACGAATGAATACCTTCTTCGCTAGTCTTCACAGTGATCTCTTCACTCGGGAGACTTTTGCCAAATACATTCTCAGCAATCACACGAATCTTGTATTCGGAGCTCGGAGTGAGCCCGTTTATTGAATGCGTCAATTCTTTGGCAGGAACTGCAGTCGTGTCAAAACGGTGATTCCAGGAACCTGATATCATCGAAAGAATAAGAAAAATATTGAGCAAAGCAGTCAGTCATACCATTACTGTGTATATATTGAATCAAGTAACTGAGAAGAGGACTGTTGCCGTTCGAAGACTCAAACCAGGATAACACGATTTGTCGGCTTTGCACTTCGGTGATCTTTAAATTTCGAGGCGCTTCTGGAGGTCCCTGAACAAGCAGTTGAATATTTTTCTCGTCTTTTCCGAAAGGATTACTCGCGGCACACGTAAAAAATGCGGAATCAGACACTTCAACGAAATCGATGGTTATGTGAGATGAAAGCCCTTCTGGCGTCATCTGCTCATTCAAAACATATTTACTTGTTTTTGCATTGAAAGCAGTGAAAGACACTCTATCTTTGGCCCACGAGACCAAAATTGGAGGATCACCGACCGCGTCGCACTTAAACTGTGCTCGTTGTCCTTTCTGCACTTTGATCACTTCGAAGTTTTTATCGAAATGCACAGGTTTGTTGACCCGTAATTTGACAGCGGCGGTGATTGTTGCACCGATTCCGTTATTGGCTTCACACACGTAATCTCCCTCATCGCTTTTCGCAGCGTCAATTATAGCTAAAGAACCGTTTTCCAAGACGTGAATGTGCGGTCCGCTGACAATTGTGACGTATTCGGGTGAACTTAAACCAGTGCTTTCCTTCAATAATTTCCAATGATGAATCGGAGCGGGAAAACCTTCCGCCTGACAATCGATCACTATGTTTCTTCCTTTTAAAACCGAGTACACTGGGCTCGGCTTCAAAAGCCATTTCGGAAACGCTGAAAAAGATGCGTGTCACGTCTTTAATCGTGCTAAACAGCGAGCTGCTACAAACCTTGAACAACCATTGGTGCAGTGTAATTCGAAGAGACCATCACTGAGGATGCTTTGCATGTATAATTACCGGAATGATTGCGCTGCACGGAAGCGAAACGAAGAGTTGACGTGAATTCGCCCAAGCTCAGAATTTCTACTTCCGGATGCATGTGTTTTACTAATTGTCCATTTTTGAACCAATTCACGGATATCGGCGATTCTCCTGATAATACACTGCAAACGACAGTGGTTCTCATTCCTTCTCTCAGATCAGAGCCGAACATAAATGGATTTATCACAGGTTTCTCTGGAGTGCGAAGAGAAAATTGCACATTTTTTATATTGGACGTGAAAAAACACTTTTAGAAAATTGAACGAAAAATGATTGATTAAGTATAGACTAAATTACAAACCAACGATGTCAACGTAAAGAGATGCTGATGCGATCTTATTGTCCTTAGCCTTCGCGATACATTCGTACCATCCTTCGTCATCCAAATGCGCATCTATTATTGAAAGTGTTCCGTTTCTGTACGACTTCACTCTTCTCGATGGCAAAAACTCTTTTCCGTCTTTTTAATGGCGAAAAGAAATATTGCAGACAATTACATCGCAAAGCTATGTTTCGCGAAGAATACATACCTTTGCGCCAGTAAATGCCTTCCAAGGGATAACCGCTCGCAGGACAATCGAGCTGCACTTTCGTCGCAGTGACGACCGTTAAATTATCCATTTGATGCACAAATGGAGGGCCGTAGACATATACATTAGCTGAGTGAGATATACTCGCGATATCGTTAAATGCTTGACACGAATAAAGTCCGCCATCCTCAACGCTCACTGAACTTATGTTTACGTAGCTAACTATAATTCCGTTGCGGTCGACATAATCGCCTATTCGATATCTGCTTCGAAATTTCGGCTTATTTAGACGTCTGTCGAAGAAAAACCAGTGAATTTGCGGCAGTGGACTGCCGTACGCTGAACACCGAAGACTTAAATGTGCGCCGGAATCCAATGAATGCGACTTGAATTTATATTGGAATTCAGGTGCTCTGTCTGTTTAATAAAACACTTTACTTTACGTGTATATCAACGCAATTCAAATGTGAATCTTATGTGTTCGCAGTTCAACTGAAACCTTTTCAATTACTTTCACTTAATTTCGTTTTCTTTGTCGCTTAAAAGTTTAATCTTCGCAATTACTTGCAAACCTTTTTCATCAGCGAAATGTGAACCTTAAAGCAGTGCTTGAATTTCGAAAAGATGAACCGAGAAAAGAAGTAGTTTTCAGGAACAAAACGTTATCAGTCGCTGAGCGCGAAACATTCGGGGGTCACAATAAAGATCAAAACGTGCGACACATTCGAGAGGACAGATCATCGATTGGTGTGCTGTTGAACGTGGATCACTTTCGACAAGTTGTGCATTCGATGCACTTATCGATGCCTTTTTGCTAACAAACAACGAAATGTTCACTCGTCAGTTGCTGATATTAAGCTTTCGGAGGTGAGAAAATTGACTCTGTTTGCCTGTGTTTGAGTTGTGATTCGCAGTGAACAAGAAATGTGCTCGTTTCTCGAACTACGAGAATGAGTGGTCACAGAGATTGAAGTGTTGGTTGAGTGCGAGCCTCGCGTCTTATCTTTGCGCGTAAAAGACGCACACAGAATAAAAATACTGTGTGAAGTGAAGTGAACGAACAATTAGCGTTTTTTGCATAAATTGTCCCTCGGAGATGTTTATCCGAGAAGAAACAAATTATGCTTTCGGTACACACGAGGCTAATTTCGATTTAAGATGGAAATGAAGTTAACGGCAACAAAAGTGCGGAGAATAACAATTGAATGGATGATAGAGTTGAAGAACCGAAGAAAAGCAATTGAAGCATTGCTTCAGCTCGAGAACGCACTTATAAATGTGTTTGCAACTGACATTCGCGTAGACATATGTTTCGTTCGCTCTTCTCTTCACTGCTAAACTTTTATTTCAAAAGTGAAAAGAATGGTCACAGAAAAGAAGAAGAAATATATTTTTTGCTCGAATAAAGCGTAGAAAGGAAAAGCTGAGCGAAAATATATGTCGAATGAGTCGCGATCAAAGAAACGAGGGCGTTGCGTTAGACTATCAAAAACGTGAAACGCGAGCAGAGACACACTGATGCGGAGACTGATGCTGAGGACACAAGCAAGCATCCCTCGAATCGTCGCCGCTTCGAAACTCTTTTTTGCAAGCTTTTTCACGCAGAAGTTGTTTATGCGTTTCGGTAATGATTAATTCTCATATCGACACTTTAAAGATCATTTTCCAATATGTGGCCTCTTTTTTGCAAAACACATTTTTTATAAGCGCGAAACTGACTGCACTCACTTATAAATTGCTTTCTTTTTAACGCACAGAAAAACTATTTTTTTATGGCTTTTTTACAGGCAACAAAATCTTAAACAGAGATGTAACAAACTGCAGATTCGCTTTACCGTGAATCAATTGACACTTAAATTTTTCGAATGCATTCTGCAAGTGCTCCGAAAACAGATCACTTCTAGAAAATCGTTCTTGTTTCGCGTTGTTTTCACGGAGAAAATTATATTCTAAAAACAGAATACAACGAATGCATTGCCATTTGCGCTTCGAAAACGGTCTTTTATTTTGCCGAATGCATTATCGAGAAACGCATTCAACAATTCTAACAAGTAATACAACTATCTCTATATAGAAATGCATCTGCGTTATATTCTTACACGCGAACCACTAAATATTACTAAATTCGTAATCAAAAGTTGTATTAATACTTAAGCGAAAGAAGACAAGTAAGTCAGTGACAAGAATATTTTTCTCTCTTCTTTTTAGACTTTACATAACCGGCGTTTAACAAAAAAACTCATTTTAAAGCTTTACATTGAAAAGACCTCATTTTACATCCAATTTTCAAATGCACGCAATTTTCGTTCCTTTTTTACAGGCGAAGGTTTTGTTTGAATTTCTAATTTCCCAAAAGTCCTTTACAAGTAAAAAAGTTTTATATCTCTTATTTTCGCCTGCGTTTGCATGCTAAGCGAACTCAGTTTGTTCTTTGCACGCTGAATACTCGTGAAATGCGTTATTTACAGCGAACAGTTGCAAATGTTTGTTTCACTGCAGTGAATGCGTTGAAATGTGTTGCAATATACGGCGCGTTGTAAAAGATGCACACTCGTAATGCTTTTATTGCACTTCATTCGCTGCTCACAGATTCACAGATTCGCAAAAAAATGTGATGAATCTCATTGAATGCGATGTGATTCAAGTGCCAGACCACAATTAGTAAAAGTGAACGAAAACACACAAAAACAGTGAAATGAGCTGAGCTACTTAGGAACGCGAGAATGTATGCGATGCATTCTCAGCAACCTTTTCACACGTTCGCAAATTTAATAAATTTTGCTTTTGTTTGGACACACAAACTTCACACAGAAAATGAATGTGAAAGTAAAAGCAAAATTTAATTATCTGCTAACCATTCACTCGCAAAGGTGACATTTATACTGCTGTTTCTGTAACTGTAAAAAAGGTGACTGCAATTTAACGCCATTCTGGTCGCATGTTGCGAACTGTGTGCGGAAAGCGTCGCAAAAGAGAAAAGTACGCATCATTTGCAAAGTAAAGCGGATCCGAGCATCGATTGCATCGAAAGTGCGTTATTTGTCTGTTTGTGATCGAGAAAAAAGTCACTTTCATTTAATCATTACTCGAACCGTGAAATGGCTCGCATTCGCGATGTTCACATATTTCCCAAGTTTAAGTTTCGAATTTGAATAACGACTCGTTAACAGCGCAACGAAAGCGGTGTGCAGCAAAACGGGTAAACATTTGTCGCCGAATTAGCCGAGAAGTCGAACCAATTTGTAAACTTATTCGTTATTCTTTCCTTTGCGTTCGTTCGTTTCGTTTGGCATCGCAATGAAAGCAACGATAAAATGTATACAAACGTAATTCGATGAAAATAAAAACAGAGAAACGATTTTTGTTTGTTTGCTTCGCGATTTGCAACGTTGCGATCAAAAAGTGAACGAAAAGAGATGCAATGTGAACGCAACGTTGCGAAGATGAAACCGTAAAAGGCTTGATTTGATTTCCTGCTTCAAGAAATGCCCGTTTCGATGTTTTCCAAAAGAAGTGCACTGCATTCGCCAACAATTTGCCAAGCATTCACTGCACACAAGAATACAGTACATAGTTGAGTATAACTTGATTGCGTTTTCGTTTGCATTAAACAAATAGCGTTCACTGCAGTGATCCTCATCATCACCTTTGCCAAAAATATTGTGACCGCCAATTATTGTTCGTTGTCTGCTATTGTTCACCAAATACGGAGAACAAAAGCAATTATTGTTATTAGTTTGCCACTTTTGGATCATATTCGCCATCAAATTAACTCTCCTTTCTGAAACACACAGCTCATACGACTCATTCATTCTTCTTTTTATTCATTCACCAGAAAAAAGCTTTTAAAAGCCCTCATTATTCGTGTTTCGCACTGTTTTGCCTTTTATTGCCAAAAAACCTTTAACAATGACTGATGTTTGCGTCGTTCGACATATAGACGCATTGCAACAGCTCACATCTTCTCCTCGGCGAATGTCTACAGTATGCAATGTATTATCAGCTCCAGTTTTATGCATAAATCTTATTCACAAAGAAATCGATGTGCGCGTAATTCATTTACGCGTACACTTGCAACACATTTCTTTGCATTCAAAGAAAAGGTACAGAAATCTACTCATTGTCAGCTTTGAAATGTGTGTACAAAAAACCGAGTGAGTTGTCTATTGTCTTTGTATGTCTTCGGTGTGTTTCGCGCGATCACTAAAACTCTCGAAATCTGTTCGCTCTTAAAGACACACACAACACTTCTCGCACAAAGTTCGTCGCTTTTTAAACGATCAAAAGCAGTGCACACGACTCTTTTAAATGTTACTTTTCGAGTGAAACATTAACTGTGTGAAAAAAGAGGAATTTGAAGTGTATTCATTTGCAGTTGTTTTCAAAGCAACGAAGCAATGCTCTAAAGAGTCTCTGAAAAAGAGGAAAACTTTCAAAGCGAATAATGATTCAATGCATTGCGAAACATTTTTATACATCATTTTATGATTTCGATTCTGTGTAACACACACAGTTTGAACATAAAGCGAACAGAAGCCCTGCTAAACATTACTGGTGTACATTATGCATTACAAGTGTAATAATTGTGAATCTTCGGATTCATGGTTTCTATTTAAGAATGAAAACGGAATGTAATTGTACACGTAGGGAAAATTGTCAGGTATGCAACTGCTGTGCGTGTTTTTTCTTCCGCAACTTCTTTTGTCGGCGAACGTCAATTTTCGACATTTTTTTGTGTGCACAGAAAAACCTTTTTTAAGTTGGTATTTAATCCCAAAGAGACAGGAAACGAACTTTGTGATGTTGCGTTTGAGTCCACTCATTTGCGCTTCTCAATGCATCAGTGTTCATGTTCGCATCTCTTCGATTCGCGATTCGCTTTCGTTTTCAGTTTCATTCTTGCGGCGAATAAACGGCACCGAAATTCGTTTCTCGTCTCTTTTTTTACCGAAAAAACATTAAAGAGAACAGAAATATCCGTGAAATGTAATTCAAGAGCAATGAACGCATTATTCGATATGAATTGAAAGGCAATTACGAACTATTTCCGACAAAGAAAGCAAAAGCGCACAAAAACCGTGAAAAGAAAGAAGAAAACCAAAAGTAATCATAATTTTGAGAAATTCGTAAGTTTTCATTTCAAAGAACATTTAAAATATTTCGCATTTGTTTCAAACCGTTGCTTTTATCCGTTAAAACTATTCTATCAAAAAAAGAGCTTTTAAAGAAAATTTGTTTTTTAAATTTTTCGTTGCCTGCAAAAACAACACAAAAAAAGCGAATCAGTAAATTATTAAAGCGAAGCTCTTTAACAGCTTCGATCAATTTGTTTCTCTTCTACTTTTTAACGAAAGAAGTGATGCTGAAAAAACGTTGCACTGCTCTCGCAGTCGATGTTGTGGTCAAAATGAATGCGACTGAAAATTTACAGACTCACAACCCCTCCCAACTCGATAAGCGTATTGCATAAATTACACAGATCATTATTTTCTGTAAATTACGTCTATTCGCATAAAAGTTGGACGTTTGCAATCGTTATTCGATAACCGTGAATGAGGTTCGACTGACTCGTCGTGTATTCACACATTCGCGACGGAAGTCGTGTACAATTTGCCGGTTTAAAGTATAAATTCTGGTTTGTGTCAAAAGCTGTCAGAAATTGAAATAAAAAATGCATTCAAATTCGGTTTTGCAAAAGAAAATGTAATTCGATATAAACTGGAAAAACAGGCAAACATTCGCAGCGAACACCGAAACATTGTAAAATTGAATCAAATTAAATTCAAATGTAATGGATGCCAAGCTTTTTGCAGTCTCTCAACGATCGAACAACGAATGCATAAAAGAAGCGTTTGACAGCAGGAAACGAGCAAGAAATGCAATAAATTTCATTCTCTTTTCGCGGGGCAAACAATAAGCATTCGCAATCGTCGCATTCTTAGTGATCGTCAACTCGCGCTGACGTTTTCGGACTGTATTAATATAAAATGTATGCAATTGATTTTCTCTGCTTGTTTCCGAACTGCAAAGTGCTGGCAATGCAAGCATCGCACGTACACAACATCGCGGCTGCTGCTGTCGCTGGTTTACAACTCTGTTTCTCATTTGGAAGCGTTGAAAGCGTTGTGAGCATTTCGAACAGTATTCAGTTTCTCACTGTGAAGCAATTGCAATGAACGTTATTAGCAGGCATTGCATTGCGACAGCAGATTAAAGGATACAACTAACCTGCGGATCAAATAAACTGCTGTGAACAGAGCTTTGCCTGTTCCGCATAACTCACTAAAGCTGCGAAACTTTTACTTACAGACTTTTATTTATAACCGAGACTTAAGCGTAACTCTTTCGCACACAAAAGTAAAAGCGCAGCGAAAACGAAACTTTCTTTCGTTCATTTACCGATATGCTCGGCATTTCATGTTTCAATGTGTTTTCTTTTCGTTGGCAGAAATAGTCGCGAAAGTAGCTGAAAATGCATCCGCGATACGAAACGAACGCTAAACAGTGAAGAGTAAAAGTTTGTCGCAGTTTCGCTCTTAAAACACGCTTTCCAGCAGAACACATCTGAACACTACTCTGCCATTAAAATGTGAAATGTTTTTTGTCGACGTTTTCAAAGATTTGTACTTTTTCTGAGTAAACTGTGCTCAACGCTGTAACACTCGAAAATGTAGTAAACAAAAATATTTATTCATCCGCTTTTAAGAGCTCTGTGCAAACATTCGCACAAACATTTTTCAGCCATTTTTTCAGATGGAAAACATTTTTTTCAGTTTCGATATAACGGTTGAAATGGAGTTAAAGTGCTGTGCTGCGAATACAACCGAGAGAAACACAATTGCACAGAGAAAAGAGTGAATCTAGATTCACGTATTCGTAGTCACAGTCGCACAAACAAACATTGAACACATTTATTCAAAGCGATCGCAAAGAAAAGACATATTCGAGAGGCTCAAGTTTCGCGCACAGATTGCTTCCGATATTACGTTTTGTGTCCGAAAATGACTTTACTTCTCAGTTTCGTTTTCGCTGCTAAACGAACGCACAGATTTAAGTTCACTCGCATTTCTGTTTTTTATTTGCGAAAAAGTAGTCGAATGCGATTCGATGGATTAAACTAATAAGAAACGAAATCACGTTTGCAGGCAATATGAATTGCGGATAGAAATGCATCGAATTCGCATCCGCTTTTTGTTACGTTTTCAAACGCAAGGGAAACATTGAGTAATGAATGACTGTTACTCGCAATACTTTGATTCTGCTTTTTGTGTCCCGTTTAATGGATAAGAAAAGGAAAAACAAAAAATGAACTCTAATTTTTGTTATGCGATTTACGCGAAAAGCGCATTTTAGTGAAAATAGTTTTTCGTTTTTCGAGCGAAAGAAGTGCCGAAAACAAGCAACAAAAAGTATGTGTTCGAACAAAAAAGATGGATTCGATACTTAAATGTATTAAAAGAGTGTAAACTTACCTTTAATCGCGAAGAGTTGCGATGAAAAGAGCACAAAAAGTGAAATGAGTGTCGAAAAGATGAACATGTTAAGCAAGCAACGATTATTTTTCTATTGAATTGTTCGTCGAGCAGTCTATTAAAGGATTGCGAGCAGTGACACCAAAAAGTTTGCCATTGAGTTTGGCGATCTCTGAATTACTGGCGAGTGCAAAGATGCGTTGGAAGCTGAGTTGACTGTTCACTGTTCTCAAGCAGACGGAATCGAGTGAGAACAGAGAAACACACAAAACTGTTACCGAGAAATGAAAACAGCGGCGAACAGCGCGAGATCAGAGCAGAGCATGGCTGATATGAGAGATTCGTTTTCGCCAATCGCTCTGAAATTCATTTCAAAACTGCGGAGATTTGATTAAAGAGAACAGACTTACAGCACACGACCTTTTCGTACACATATTCTGTGTTCTCTGCGCGTTGTATTACTTTAATCACAATAAAAGAATATCGGTCATCGATCAAATCACCCGCTTGCAATAAACGTCACCACTTTTCTCATCAAAAGCGCACCGTTATTGCAAAAACGTACGCACTGCAAACAGAGAGAAACGAATGCAGCAATTTTGGAAGTCGAACACAATTTTGACATTCGCTCAGCGAATGTATAATAAATATAGTGAACTGCGAGTCGCGCACAAGTTATGCATTTTCCGTTTTGCTACACTGCGAATACGAACGTTACGTTCTCTGTTTGCTTTGTGTGTGCCTTTCTGTCATTTGTGTCATTAATCGCGTCAACAGTCAAAAAAGAGAAAAGAGAAGTGCATTATAATATTATACAGCGTTCATAAATATTCGCACGCGTTTCATCGTTGAACATAACGCATAACGCATAACGCAATGTTCATGTTGATGCGTATGCTGATGC
>NCKV01001287.1:0-10854 GCA_003675905.2 Leptotrombidium deliense
AAAGTCATTGAGAAAAAAACAGAAGCAAGACATAACAAATGTTATGTTATTAATATGCTAATTAAACGTGTAGGAGTTAGAATGGTACAGGTACAAGTATTATTCTGCAGCTATTTGTACAGGTATACAGATATACAGATTTGTACAGTGCAGGTATTTTTTGCAAGAAAATGACGTAAAGAGTCACATTGTGTTTATGAAAAGCGAAAGACAATAATTATTAGTATTGTCTGTCAAAATAATATTTAATACGTACGTAAATGTAATGTGTAGTGTGTATATTACATTTCGTAAACACAGGAAATAAAGAGTTAATAAACAATAGTGATCAGTGATCACAATCCACTGTTATGGATGTTTAATGGAAATGCGCCAAACGGCGAACAAAATTAGGTTTGTTATTCGTGTCATAAACACAAAATTGGAACGTAAATAAATAATCGTTTAATCTTACTGTGTAAGTTGTAATTGCTTGGCTAGTTCGTCGTGTTCTCGTGTTATTTCGAACGCTTTCATCTTTTCGCTATTCAATTCTCTGCATTTCGAATCGTACTGTGCAGTCAATTGTGCCAATTCGGTTCTCATCATTGCGACCGCAGTTTGTGTGTCGAGCAGCGAAAGTCGCATTTGTCGGTTTTCCTGCATTGTTTGATTAAGTTGATCTCGAAAATCGTTAAATTTTTCGTCGTTTACATTACTCGCGTTTGACTTGAGCCATGCTTCGACCTGTTTTGGAATACATTTTTAATAACGAAGTTCGATCGGCTGCAAAAAGAAGTTTATTACTTTTTCAAACATGGAAAGATGCGCCTGTAATTCATTCATCTCATCCTTCATCATCTCTCGAAAATACTTTCTGTCAGCTTCAATCTCTTCCTTCGCCTTTTGTTTCACCCGATTTTCAACTTCGCGCACCTGACAATCAACTTCTTGCTCGATATGCTGAAGATGCTCCTCGTGTTCGCGCTTATCTCTATAAATTGTGAATTTTAAAAGTCACGAAACATACAATGTATCAGTCAATGAGAGCACCTCATCCATGATTGAGCCAAGCGATTATTTTCCTCCTGAAGTTTGCGAACATTTTCCAAAAGTTCACAAATTATTTTTTGACTTTGCACCTCTTCAAACATCGGAGGACTTTGAGAGTTAATTTGGCTAACATTTCTAAAGAGCAGCACTAAATTTGGAGAATAAAGGCAAACGTTTACTACCTGCTATTTCGGTCGTTCGGAATCGGCTTAAAACCGCGCCTTTTGATGTCATTAGATCCATCGTTGAGAATTGATTTGCAATTATTTGTTAACGACTGCGAATCTGAATTGTTGTTCTTTTCGAACTCGGAAAAACCGGCGCAAAAGTCTTCGAAACTGATCTGTCCGTCGCCGTCGCGATCCAAATCTTTAAAAACATCGTCCGCGTTGTCGGCGATGCCGAACTTGTCGCAAATTAAATGCACCTCATCTTTGCCGATGAAACCGGATCCGTCTACGTCGCACTCGTTGAAGGCAGAGAGAAGAATATCGCGATTCATTGTTACAGCGAATCGCAATGTGACATCGCAACGAAATCGAAGGAAGTTCACAGGTATCCGGCGACGATTAGATACGAGAAGAGAGCAATAAAAGTTGCAGTCACAGTGAGGCTCTGAGCAGTGTTCAATTAAAAACAAAACGTCACTTGGCAATTGAAGGTGCAGATGCCTGTTGAAACACCTGCGATTGTCAAACAAACGCGCAGAAAATAGTTGTCAATTGTTTGACCCTATTTTCGATCAATGAAATGAATGTCACACAATTTATAAGGGATATTTAATTTACATGATAAATAAATTCCATTTTGAATTAATTTCAAGGTAATCAATATTACAGTTACTCGAAATTGAAGAGCAAAGCGTGCTTGCATTCCTCGAGAGGCACATATAAACACTATCAAAGTCTACGCGAATTAAATAGTAAACGAGACACATCTCTACGAATGAATGAAGCTCAAGTCAGTTCATTTGCGTTTCGAGTGATAATTTGACGCCAGTAACGCGATAAACGCGGATGTTCGTTATGTTCGTTCGGTTATGCATCCTTTTTGACAAAACACAGTTTTTGTTGCAATGAAGTCAAAGTGATTCTAATGAATGTTGCAGTCAAGCTTCGTCTTCCTCGCCGTTTTCCGAGTCAATGAATTCCACATGTGTAAACGGAAAATGGCCAATCTTACCATTCAGCTCTCCTTTCCACTGGCCGTTGATATTTATTTCAGTTACTTTAATCACATCACCAACCTTTTACCATTTAACACAATTTAAACACGCTAATACAGTAGCTCACATTACCTGTAGCTTTAAGGCAGTTTCGTCGTACGCATTCGGTACTCGAGCCTGTTTTACTTTCGCCAAGGCTGGCAGTTTTCGCTGAATGTTCGGTGTATGATACTGTCTTTGAGTGGTCTCACCAGTCGCTGGACGCGAATTTGGTTGACTAGATGCCAATTGCGGGTTCGATGGCGGACGGTCATTAAAATTTAAAGGCTGAGGTTCAGCTGACACTTGATTTTCATCATAGACTTCTACATAACACACTGGTATAGAACCAGTCTGACCTAAGCTGTTCCTCGCCGTCCACCACTGATCCTCGTCTTTTCTAATGATAGTTAAAATTTCCCCCTTTTTGAAAGGTAAATCATCCGTATCTTTACCAGAAAATGGAAATTTGCACTTCACTTTCTCTACTTTTTTGGTTGCCTGAAAAATATACCATCAGAGCACATAACGGAAATATACGTACGGGTCTAATGAGTGGAGCAGAGTCAAGAAAATATATTTTATAAAAATTGAGTAGCGACGGTATATCAGGAAATATTTGCTCTCCGATTCTAAACCTTGTTTGATCACCGTGTTGAACTCGGTTTATTATGTAATGACTAACTTTGTTGTCTTCTCTGTAACGGAAACTTTTATAAACTTGTATATCTAAGAGCAGTGGTCACCTGACACACAAAACGAGATCTCCATGCATTGTGGTGCTGTTTCGGACCAAGAAAACGCCAACTTCCTGTTCACTCATCAGAATGTTGGTCGCTTCTTGTCGCGACATCGGTCCAAAGTACCAACTATTGTGCAAAGAATAATCAATTATTGTTGTCTACTCTCGCGAAGCATTATAGGCGCGAATCAGAATTATATGATAAATCAACGGACACATTTGTCACTCAGAATCCGTAGACGAAAAAAGATTCATCACTTAGCAAGTGATGCAGAAGCGACGCAACACACACCTGTTTCTATCGTAAGGATCAAAACTCGCTGCCATTTGTAAAACTTTGGAAAAACGTAGCCAAAGTATATATAAATAGTTGTCGGTTTGTCAAAAACTCGAAGGGAAACAAAAAAAGTCGTTTTTTAGTCGTCAAAGTTGTAATTTGTCGCAAAAGTTGTTCGTGTGAAATGCGTTGATTGCAATGAGGATACAAACGCGTTCACTTCCTTCGCCTCACGAAACACTTCTTTGCGATCAATTGAAAAGAATCAATGAATGCGAACGCATTAATGTTAGTTAATGAAAGACGAGCACTCATCGCAAACGATGAAAGCGTGTTATTTCTTCCAAGAATTCGCTGCAATTGACGACAGTCACATTCAATTCTTTGGTCTTCTCGTCTGGCACTGCAAACAAATGCGAAAATGTTACCAAGTGAACACTCGAGCACTCATTAAACGTAATTAAATTCACGCATCGAACGTTAATTAACACAATTAACGCTGAAAGAGAACTGAAGAGCCATATTTCAACGATTGCCGCTTTCGCCCTGAATTCAGTGGAAAATTATGCAAATACCCTAGATTCTGGAGTTTCCCAAAAACAGGGCATTGGGTGAGCTTTACGTCAGCGGCCATTTATGCGAACTGTTTGGACGTCTCGCGAGTCGTGGTCAGAAAACAAAGGTCGCCGCAAACCGCCCCCTGCTGCGAAGTAACCATGAATACTCCGACACTTCCGTTACCACAATTTGTCAAGAATGACACCCTGTTGGTTTCGAAAAAAGCGATGCGATCAACACCAAAGAAAGTGCCTCCTCGTCCACCGTGCAAGTGGTCGTTGCCAATCGCCAGGTTCTCGTCATCACAGTCCAGCAAAGCTCAAGCTGTCAGTTTCAGAGACAACGATACCTGTGAGTACTTTTTGCAATGTACAGCAAATTGATTTTTTGATCTGTTTGCAGCAACTTTGAGTAAACAATATGACGAGACACGAGAAGAGTCTTATTTTGACCAATGTTTCAAAGTGTTTGAGAAAATCGGCAGCGGATCATTCGGTGATGTGTTCAAAGTGAGAAGTAAAGAAGATGGAATTTATTACGCTGTTAAGAAATCGAGAGAAAGGTTCAAAGGAAAAGGTGATCGAGAAAGGAAACTTGATGAAGTTGCGAAACACGAACAACTTCCGAAGCATCTCAACTTAGTCAGGTTTTACAAAGCGTGGGAGGAAAAGCAATGCCTTTATATTCAAACAGAGCTTTGTGATTCAAGTCTGTCTGAATTTCTTGAGTGTAATCACGAAGTCAAAGAAAGTCTGGTTTGGAATTATTTAATTGATCTCTTATTCGCTGTGAAGCATCTACATGAAAGGAATTTAATTCATCTCGACATCAAGCCTGACAATATATTTATATCGAGAGACGGTATTTGTAAATTAGGTGACTTCGGATTGATGGTTGACTTGTCAAAGGTATGCCAAGGAATAGTGTTCTAATTGTTTGACATGTTTATATTTAGAATGAATTGAATGAAGCAATGGAGGGTGATCCAAAATATCTCGCGAAAGAGCTCATGCAAGGAAAATTCACAAAAGCAGCTGATATTTTCAGTCTTGGAATAACTACATTGGAATTGGCTTGTGATTTAGATCTCCCGAGTGGTGGACAAAGTTGGCATCAATTGCGAAGTGGAGAAATTCCAGCGGAACTTACTAAAAGTTTGTCAACCTCGTCTCATTTTTCACTGACACATCTTTATTTAGATTTGAGTAATGAATTGAAAAAAGTTATTGTTGATATGATGAATCCGAATTTCCAAGAGAGACCAACAGCCGAATCGCTACTTAATTATCCTGTGATAAATAAGTTGGCATTAAAACGAAAATTGCAGTTACAAACGAAGAAATATTATCGGAATTTTATTGAATTTTTTCATAAATTTTTTTATTGCATTTTTAATTTGTCGTTTTTAAGTTGTGTTTGTGATTGGTTTCGAACCAAAGTGTTTCCAAATTCGGTGCAAGATTTAAAAACTCCTCCACATAATTCATCCAAAAAATTGTTGATTGATTGGGACAACAGTTTTTCAGATGAAGATATTTTTGATGCCAATAATACGAGTCATATTTCCGATGGATTCTCATCTTCCAGTGAAGACAGGAGTTTCACAAGTCTAAACAATCACAGGTATGTGAGAATCTAAATAGTGATTAATGAATAATTGCGATGTTTCACAGTCGACACAATTCAACGGCAATTCGTCATCGCAAGCAACAAATGCTTACTTCATCGCCGTATTTAACACCAATTCGAAAAGAGACGTATTTGCGTGATAGGTCTCCTTTTAAAGACATTAGTATCGACGGTAAATCAAGTTTAAGTCAACGGTTGAGTTTCTGTGATATCAGCGAAGACGAAGACAATGATAACGAATCGTCGAATACAAGTATTGGCCCAAAAAACTTAATGAGCGTATGTTACAAATAATTCTTTGGTAAAAATATTTTGTTAACAATTTTTCTGCAGGTTTTCGACGAGATTGAATTGGAGGAAAAAGCAGCAAAAATAAAAAAGAGATTAAGACATACAAAGAAATAAATTATATAATATATGTTTATTAAGAAATAAATCGTATTCTTTTGTACGCAACTTGTTTATAATTTTGAACTAATGTTTTTGAGTCCTATTGAACCACAAAATTTGATGTGCCACACATGTGTGCAAAACTATGAAAGTCACTTTTTGACAAAATCATTAATTTGACGATCATTAAAAATATTTCCGAATTAAATTCCTTTATTCTTACTCATTTATTAAATATGTGCTCGAATTGCGATTGAAATGCATTACGAATCAGTTTATTATTTGAACACAAAACAAAAAACTTCTGTCAAAACTTCAAATAAAGCGCTGAATGAGTGTTTGCATTGTGCAGTCGTCATTGAACACATGTTTGCTTTTGAAGTATTTTCGATTCTCATATTCGTTGCGTGAATAAAATGAATGAAGTTGTGAATAAAGTGAATTCATTTCAATGTATTCTTTGTGAGACAGATTTTCATTATAAAACCGCTAAATTTGACCCAAAAGCTGAAAGCAGTAAAATAGTTGTCGAGAAATTTAAGCAACATTTGCTGCTCTCGCACAAACTTTTGATTTCGGATGTTTACGAAATTCCGAATCTTATCGAATATTTGAATCATTGGAGAAATGTTTTGAAGGACCGGAAAGAACTTCGCGATTTCTGTGCTGTCATAAAAACAAACAGCAAACCAGACGATGTCGGCGAAAGCGAGGTATGCAAATTGTTTTCAACTTTTCTCTACAACAGATATTAATCTTTAAAAAGGAATATTTTATGCTTTGTCCTGATGTTCTTCGTGAAGAAAAGGCGTTGAGAGAAAAACTACATGCGAACAGATTGCAGGAAATTTTAGAAATTCAACAAAATGAAAGAAAAGATGAATCGTTTTCTCGTCAATGTTTATTTTGCAAGAAAGTATTTTCGGGAAATATTCGCACATTAATCAATCATTTGGCAATCGATCATAATTTCACTTTCGGGCATCCTGATAATCTTGTTTTCGTTGGAGAACTGTTAGACTTAATTGACTCGAAAATAAATCAATCGATTTGTTTATTTTGTGAGAAAGTGTTCAAAGATAGAGACACTCTTAAGGAACACATGAGAAAAAAGCATCACAAACGACTGAATCCGCATAACAAAGAATATGATAAATATTATGTCGTAAATTATTTGGAGTCTGCAAGCAAACAGAAAAACAAAGAAATTTGTGACGAAGCTGTCGACGATACTGGAGAGGAAAACGAAAACGAAAATTGGGAAGATTGGAAAGAAGAAAATGTTGATTGTATCCTTTGTTTATTTTGCGAGAATAATTATTCTGATATTTCCGCATTTGTTCAGCACTTAAAAGAGATGCATCACTTTGACTGGAATATTTTACAAACATTGAATTTTTATGAGAAAGTTAAATTTGTGAACTTCGTTCGAAAATGCATTGATAACAAAGTTTGCATTCATTGTCAACAACAGTTCGACAGTAGTTCAAATCTGTTGCACCACATTAACAGTGAGAATGAAAGTTCAACGATTCCTGATAAACAGTTCTGGGATCTTCCCGAACACTACTTTCCAGTTCATGAAAATGACTCTCTTTTAAGTGTTTTACAAGATAACAATGACGATGAATCTGAAAATGTCGAGATAATTGCCGAATAGTTTATTCTTTTGAAAAAATAATATTACGAATAATAAAAATATAAACAATTCGATTTAAAATTGCATGGTGTATGATTCTGGCACAGTAGTATCACTTTGGGCATGTTTCTTCGTTGCATCGTGAGAGGTAACATGAATAAAATGCGGTTTACAATGCTAATCATTTTTAACACGTTTGTTCTCTTTAAAATCTGGAGAACTTGGAAAGTAATCAATGTCCCAAAAGTGTGGCGGAGTTTTAGGTGGGGAGTATTGACTTCGATGACGCGAACATTTGTTTAACTTCTCTCTTAACTGCTCCTGTGATAGACCAAAAGAACTGTAATAGTCAGCACATTCTTTGCAGTCGTAACCATTGAGCAATTTTCTTTCATCTCTGTTTTTCACAGGTGGTGGGAGTGCTTTTATTACACGTACTATGTCTCCTTTGATTGCCAAGTCTTGTTTCTTAAATGTTTTCTTGTTTACTATAAGTTCATCCAATTCCTCAGCGACGTAAACGTTTTCTCCGTGAAGCAAAAGATTATCAGAATCATTCGATTCCTTGTCGACCACATTTACAAATATGTTTTTCTCACACAATGGCAGAGTTTCAATTTTTGAATTGTCGACATTGTCTCCCACTTCGGTTGGCAAATGTACAGCATTCATATCCTTAATTTCCTCTTTTACGTCAACGTTTTCCATTAATTAACAATAAATGCCGAATAAACAACGAATATTTTCAAACTTTTGAACCACTTACAGGCGTTTCGAAATTATTCCACAGATGACGTTCTCGTCGAGAAAGATTTCAATGTCCAAAAAGTCCCTCACGTGTTTCTTCCTTTTCCTGTGCGAACTGAAATCGTGGTTTCGTTGAAATTCACGGTTTAAAGAAGAATGGCTGAACAGGTGGGAATTTTGGTTCTTTGTATTGGTTCTTAATGTTTGTCATTTTCGTAGACCGAGAAGTCGTTTCAGAAGCAACCAACAGTTTTCTTAAATCGCAAAGCAGCGGTTGGAAAGCAAAAGAGCAAACAGTTGCGATATGTTCGAGATGTCGGTTTAGGTTTCAAGACTCCTCGAGAAGTGAGTGTAATGTTTATATAACGAATAACTTATTTTTTGGTTAATAGGCCATTGACGGCACATACATCGACAAGAAATGTCCGTTCACCGGCAATGTGGCTATCAGAGGTCGAATTTTGAGAGGTGTAGTCGTTAAAATGAAGATGCAACGTACAATTGTCATCAGGAGAGACTATTTACATTACGTTAAGAAATACAACAGATTCGAAAAAAGACATAAGAATATGTCAGTACATCTCTCGCCGTGCTTCAGGTTCGTCTTTGTCCATTAGCCAAATGATGAAAACTTTTCACGACGGTCTTCAGATAATAATGAAACTCATGTTGAAATCTATGTGAATCTGATTTTTGGCTTTATCTATAATTTGTTTACAATTTATGTGTGAGAATTTAACCCATTTTTTCTTTTTGCAGAGATGTTGCAGTTGGAGACGTCGTAACTGTTGGCGAATGCAGACCGTTGAGCAAGACAGTACGATTCAACGTATTGAAAGTAACCAAAGCACCAGGAGCAAGAAAACAGTTCCAGAAGTTTTAATTGTAATGCTTGGTTAATAAAATATTCGAACCAATTTTGTACTATTTGTCGTTTCAATTGTATTCTCGTTTATTTAGTGTTATGTTGAGTGTGACATGAAAGAAATTTATTCGTAATTCGTGGTCTATATTCACAACAAATGAAATGAAATGAATTAATTTACATCGGTGCGAATTGATTAAGTTTCAGTGATGATTTGCTTTCGCGGGTTCCGCATTTGCGTCTCTTTTGTTGGTTTGAACAGCGAATGTGTGCTTTATCTCTCAGAGGATTCGCAGCGAACAAACGCTACAATCAACTTTCTGTTATTCAATCATTGCTTGCAAACCTCAATAGATTCGCACGAAAAGGCGTAATAATGCAGCGTAAAACTCAATTTAGCGATCTTTTTCATTGCACACAAACAGTGTGTTAAACTAATCAATTCAATAATCAAGTGATTTTCACAACAAATGAGCACTCATACATCAATGTTCGCCATCCGACGAGTGTTCATCACTTCGATTACCACTGAATTCGTTTCTTAATCACGTTTTAAATCGCACTCATTTTCAGCGTTCTTTTCATTTTTACACGAAAACGACAACAAAAGCAACAACGAGACAAAGATTGATTGAATCGAATCGTCGCACATTTTGCAGTAACTGAATAGTGTTCCGTTTACATCACTTTTGCTTATTGCATCTCATTAGAAAGTTGTTGCAACGTTTGAAGCAAATGTTATTTTTTTAAAAAGTGTAATTTAAATCTTCTTATCAATGTTCTTATGCAAAGCACTCGAATTGTTTGAAGTTCATTGAAGTGTTGTTCATTTTTAATCCATAAATAATTTTTCTTTTCCTTTTTTTATTACTTCCAACTTTTGTGTAATTCTTAATAACAAACAGCGCATTGAAAATTTGACAGAAATGTATTCCAGCTAAGTTCGAGTAATGAGATACTTTTTCATTAATATCAGTATTGAAAACACTTCACTTATTTTTAAACAATGTTTTCTCATTCAATTCTTTTGCGATTTTAATAATGAACAGTAACAAGTACAAGTTGGAACATTTGTACAGAAATTTTAGAACTTTTCATATAAGAACACCAATAATATGCACTTACAGTTACTATTCTTTTTTAAAAGTTTATTATTCTCAATACTCAACATTCTAAAATGAATTTGCTACATTTTCCCTTTGTTGTTGTTTTATAAAACATCCTCGAAATAACTGAAATTTGTTCATACATTCATCATGAACTGATATTGAGAATATAGGATCAATGAGAAAGCAGATGACTTTAATTATAATTCATATTTTATTCAAACTGTTTACAAATGTAGGATAATCGTTGCTTTTTAAATAAATGTTTGTTTTCAATAATTTACTTGAAGAAGCAAAATCAACAAAAACGATTATGTACATTTAAGTGGTTGTGAGAAGTTACAGAAATTCATGTTTAATTAAGCTCATTTCAACTTTTAACTTTCACTTTAAACCTTAGTTTTAATTTGAAAAGTGATGTTGATTTGTTTATTTTTACCCATAATTTACATCACTATTCTCGTTGGAAATAATGCTAAATAAAGAAACTGTATACAATCTTAAACTGAATGTGGAATACATGAATTGTCGGACAAAAAAGTTTGGTCACATATTAATAGGCGAAACGAGTTTTGAATGGCATACACGGACTGCCTTTTTTGTCCGATACTGTACACTCCTCAGCAATAAAGCATGTAAATTAAAAATCGAATAATCATTAATAA
>NCKV01001288.1:0-10851 GCA_003675905.2 Leptotrombidium deliense
TGTGCTTCAAGGTACGGTAAATATTTTTCAACATTCGTCGATGCAATATTCTATCAATGTTTTCAATTTCTTCAATTATTGTTTATTCGTTACTCAATCGGTTTTTAAAAATTTAAGATATTTGCTCACTAATATTCCTTAAATGTTTGGCCACTGTGTTACGTGGTGGAAGTACAAGTTGGCAATCAATGTTAGCATCCAATTATATTCAGTTTTTATGCAATTTTTGCGCTATTTTGTTGTAGTGAGTACAGTGAGTTTTAGTGATCGTGAGTGACCGTGAGTGACCGTGCGTCAGTCTCACTCACGATCGACACCTCTAACAGGTTTCATTAACTAAGCTAATTCATTAACTTCAGCAACAAAATTCATTATTTGATTACGTCACAAATTTATTGAAAATCAAATTTGTGCATGCTATTACGAATTTGTTTCGTGAACACTGTGTACCTTCATAACTGTTTCATGCTGAATTTTCACTTCACTCGGCAACTGTTTTTTCCCTTTCATCTGTTTTTCGACTGACAACTTCTTGCTCATTCTTTCATTGTTCTTCGCGCGACGATGTTGTTACTTTGAGTGTAATTGACGAATGAACGTAGTTTGGTCGCATATTGACGTTTTATCAATTTCGAGTGCATGTTCTCTGAGTTGTGTTAACTTAAACATCGATTTGAAATGGAAACTAAATTCAAGTTTATTGTCACTCGATTTTTGGATTACAATCGATCAAAAATTCATTTTTTGGCAAAAATTTACAAAATTACAGAAAAGGCAAATATTGAGCAAAATAACACTCAATTATTGACATACACAGACGTTCAACGACTACGTTTATTGTTCCTTTCAAATTTCTCGATTTCAATGGCGATATCCTGAAATATTAAAATGAAATCATTAGAAGTCAACATTCTTAATGCATTTTCTCACCTTTTCGAGATCAGTACGAACCCAATCATTTATTTTGCAATTGATTAATCGATACAGCCCCGTGTATAACTCTTCAAGTTTTTCGACGCTCCAACCGTTTGTAACTTCAACCGCTTTTTCCATCAATTTTGAGACTTTGCTCTTGTCGATGACAACTTGTTCTTCTGCCTTTTCAACAGGTGCAGTTGATGTCTCAATTGGAAGCTCCGTATTTTGCAAAGAATCACAACTGGCCTTTCTTGATATATTTTTCGACAAACGACTTTTGCTCTTTTTGCACTGAGCACTTTCTTCTAAGCTATCAACTTTACCAGTGTCATTTGCAGACTCTATTTCCGTATCCTCATCACTGACGTGCAGTGTATTTCGTTTTTCCATTTCTCTCGTTTCTGACGGCACAGTTCTGTAATTCGGAGGAGCGTATTTTGATGGCGTATCACCTAAAATTCAATTTGTTTGTGAAATGCAACTACATATACAGCTTTGGACACATTATTTTGCCCAAAAGTGTAGATAAAAATTGATACAAACCTCTCTTTGACCTTCTTTCTTCTATGCGCTTGCATTGTTCCTCAAATTCTGACTGAACCTCATCGATAAGAGCATATGCACTATCTCTCAAGGCACAGGCACGATGTCGAATCATTTTATCGGTAGGAGCTCGATCAGGATTGTATTCTAAAGCGTTATAACAAATTAAATCAATATCCTTTAAAAAAGTTGATGTAGAATGATACTGATGAGTATCAATTTTTGCCATCATCGTTTCTAAAGCCATTGGTGTCTTAATAACCTCTAAGTAATCAGGTACTTCTTCAACATCCACTGGTTTTACAAAAATTGAAAAACGCCTGTCTTTAGAAAGTTTGCTGAGAACGTCGCGTAAAAACAGCCTCAATTCCCTGAGTGTTGATTCTTCTCTTTTTCGAAGATTTTCTAATTCTGTTTCCGTTAGCTGCCTCGGTTCCGGAGGAGGCGCTAACGGAAGTTCTTCAAGTTCCTCTGAGTTTTGTGGCAGTGACGGTTTTCTGTAAATGTGGTTCTCAAATAGAGGAAGAAAAAATGATTCACGTTCCTTTCGACTAGGATTAGACATCGCTATAAGTCTTTTGCTGGAACGACTTTCACCAAAAATTTCATGTAAATCTTCTGGTAAATCGTCCGCATGGCAGTCACTTGTGGCTAATATAAGTATTGGTATATTTGATTCCATTTCATCAATTAAAGTGCAAAGAGTTATTCTTAATGTGTCCGACAAAACATTCCACCATTTGTTTACACACGGCATATAAATAATTGCAGGAATTCTTTTGTAAGCTTCTAGGAATACATTTGCCAACGACTCTTCTGGAGTACGAGTACTCACTGAATATAAAGTGGGGAGATCTAGCTTTAGATGAGATATACTTTCGAAATGGTGTAAAACTGCAGCTCCTAAATGAGTTGTGTGTCCCTGTCCTTTCTCGCCATGGATAAGTAATCGGGGCTTAAAATTTCCTACCCACTGAAGTGGTTGAAGTGATACATCATCAAAATTCCCATTTTCATAGGAATCGTTTAAATTCATAAATGGAACGTTATCAGAACCTTGTGCCTTTACTGCGGGATATATTTCTGAGATCACATCAACCACTTTCTGTAACATCCGGTATAAAAGAGGTTTGACGACTATTGAGAGAGGTCTAGCACATGAATTACTCGACCGTTGAGCAGCAGGTACGAGTTTCTTCATTGCCACAATAAAATCGTTCACTTCAATGTTGATCTTATCGATATTCAAAAGCAATTTTTGTCGTGATTTATAAATTTGAGGATAGCAACGTTTCACGGCTATCAAAGCAGTTTCCGCACACAATGCTTTTAAGTCTGCTCCACAATAATTCACCGTTAATACTGCAAGAGTATTGATAATATTGGAATTCAAAGAAGGATTCCAGTCTTTTGTGTGAATTGCTAAAATATTTTTCCTAGAGTTGAGTGAAGGTAGAGGAAAATAAAACTCGCGATCAAAACGACCGGGACGTCTTAAAGCTGGATCAATAGCCTCAATTCGATTGGTAGCACCGATGATAATGACTTCACCTCGGTTGTCCAGACCATCCATCAAAGCCAACAAAGTAGATACAATCGAACTGTGAATTTGGTCTTGCCGTGTCGATCTGACGGGAGCGATCCCATCGATTTCGTCGAAAAAGATGATTGAAGGTCTCATTATATAAGCTTGATCAAACAAGAGACGAAGTTGACGCTCAGATTCCCCGACCCACTTGCTTAGACAATCAGCCCCTTTTCTCATAAAAAAGGCTACTTTCCGGTCTCCCTGGCTGCACTCGTTGGCAAGCGCACGTGCGACAAGTGTCTTTCCAGTACCAGGAGGACCGTGGAATAAAACTCCTCTCGGAGGTTGAATTTTGTACTTCGTAAATACTTCTGGATATAGTAATGGAAATAATACCATTTCCTTCAATGATTTAATATGTTCATCCAAGCCTCCAATGCTGTCAAACAGTATTGATCTGTCGATGTCCATTGGATCAATGTCAGCTAAACTCGTGCCTACCGATTGCCGATCTCTCAGTAAACCTTTTAAAGAATCTTTTGCCTCAAAGTTCATTGGAAGACAACGGCTTCTTGCTCTCATCATGTTTTCTGACTTTCGTCTCTCAAAATGAGTTTCGTCGCTGCTAGAATCACTTGAATTGTGTGCAAACCTTCGACGACGATGATTAAGCATGACGGGGGACTGAAATGATAAACGATGATGGCGGCGACGGAAGTGGTAACGTTTTCTAGGACCGTGAGTTGAATTCACTTGTTCTGGCAATTCCTTTTGTGTGACCGCTCTTTTGGGTCGAAGACAATATTTCGTTGGACCTCTACTCTCCAGGATCTCTTCGCTCGCCGATTCGGTGTTCGATTCGCTATCCGAAGAAACAGGTTCTCGAATAATAGGGCGTCTAAGGCGACGTTTTGTGACAATCTCGTTACATGAGGCCTCTTCTGTTTCCTCTGTGTCAGCCACGGCACCTGTATCAGTATTTATTTTCCTTCGACTTTGTTTAACTCTCGAGTACATATCGCTTTCAATATCCGAAGGAGTAGCAACCGCACCTAAACGTTTTAACTCGGATTTTATTTTCTTTTTCGATTTTTCGTTATCGTCATCATCGGGACTGTGATTGTTCAATGAAATCGGTGGTGTGTAATATAAATCAGGTTCGGGAATTTCGTGGTAAGGAGCCGATTCAATCGCACTTTCATTCATACTATTGTATAACGTCTTTCTCTGTCTGTTGCTCCGTCGAACATTTTGTTGTGAATTTGAACCAATTCTCTTTCTTTTACCAATAACATTAACCATATCACTGATCATGTAACGTAGAGAATGAGAACTCATAGATCTTCGACTGCGAGCTCGAAGTTTCCTTGGTTGAAACGAATCATCCGACTCGTGTTTACTTAAAGCCGAACGTCCAGAAGAGCTGCCTTCGCACCCATTAATTTTTTCCGAATGGCGGTAGAAATTCTGATCTGCAGACATTTTCTGCTGTCGCCTTGTTCTTCGTAAAGCGATGCTCTCATCGTTTTCCTGTAAAAATTCATTGAAATATAATACGCTTCAAAGGTGCTTACATCGTCGCTATTTTCGAAATTTGTACGAGTTTTCACCATTTTCAAAGACAAAAAGCACAACCACGGATATCTTCGTTCACCTTAAATTGGCGCCATTTTCACGGCCAGTCGAATTATACACTATCTTTGAACTACCGATACCAATTATGGAAGTCACTCAAATTTCATAGCACTTAAAACAGTTGACACTTGTACAGTTTAAATAGTTAGTAATCGTGATGAATTGTAAAATTCGAAGAAATGAATAGAAGCGCTGATTAATCAAATATTCAAAAAGGCGCTTTTACAGTTAATAAAAAAATCAACGCAACGCGAACAGTAAACAGCACGACTAGATTTTCAACCATTATTTCCCATACAACATTTCGCGAATAGAAAACTCGAAAAAAGAATCCGCGAAATCCTTCTTAGCGTCGAAAAATGATCGAAACTTGTGTCACGGCTCTGTTCGCTACGAGTTCATTGTTTCCGTTGCCATAGTTACTGCGACGCGCACAAAGACTGAACGTCTGCAGTGTTCGGCAACGTTTCTCATGTTTACAAGTAATACTCAAATATAATTCTGTGTTAGTTGAGCAATGGGTGATTGCGACGACAGTCATGTTTTGCAGTTAGACGAACAGTTTGTTACATTCGAGGCGGTTAGTCGTCGTAATGCAGTTTTCTTTGACGATGCCAACAAACAGCTGTTTATTGTCAAAAGCGGTGGTTTTGATGGTGTTCAGGTTAAGGGTCCACATGTGGAGAACACGTTGAATTTTCGGTAAGTCTTATTGTAGTGCGTCTCATTATATGACATGTCTTTAAAATCAAAACAGACCTATTCTACAATGCAACGCACTATTGTTTATGTAACTACAGTCTGAACTCAATAAAGTGACCCACTTGGGACAGATAAATTATGTCACTTGGGGAGTTTGTCTATTTGTAGAGAGAGTTTTAGCATTAAGTCAATGGTAGTTGTTCTGGAAATTTTTGTCACTTTAAAGGAGTTGTCACTTTATGAAGTTCAGACTGTATATTGATACGAAACGTTTCTTTACAACAGTCTCGAAGATAAAAACGACGTTATTTCCATTAAATTTTCTGTTAACTTTGAAATTCTGGCAGTACAGCGGTCTCAAAATGTTGTTAATTTCGTAACTTTTAAAAATGGGGCACCGGTTTCTGAGTTTTCACAGTCTTCCAGAGTTAGTCTTAAGTTATCGAAGTAAAAGTATTAATGAAAACATCTTTAAGGGTAAAAATAGCAAAGTTATCGGATTTGTTTGGACGAGTGCTTCAGAAATTGTGTTTATTTGCAACTCTGGAGTGGAGTACTTTCACATATCTTCTGAAACACAAACTGTCAAACATTTGAAAAGTTACAGTGTATCAATTAACTGGTTTATTTGGCAGGTATATTTAATACTTAAAAACCACTTCATGTCAATAATTGTTTCATTTAAAGCCAATTTCGAGTGTATTACTGCTCTCAATAGGAAATTTAGGAAATATACTGCAAGAATTTCACTTCAAAGTATGTTTGTTCAACTGTGAATCATTTATAAATCATTTGGAGTTTTCAGGCATCTTCAATGGTTAAAGTTAACAAGTTTGAAATTTTATTGGCAAACAAACCAAGTCCACCAAAATTGTGTCTGTTTGAACGCGATGTGGCCCTCGTTAGTTTGTAAAAAAACAATTTGGCAATGAATAAGATTAATAAAATTTTAATCTCTACTTTAGGTATGGAAAAACGTGTTTATTAGTTCTTAAACACGAGTCTTTGAGACAGTCCAAAGGTGCCCACATTGCCGTATACACTCTTTCTAAGTACAATAAATGATGCTGATTTATTTTTACGTAATTTTTTCTTAGAGATATGCCGCCACAAGTAGAACACGTTTTGGAACTTCAGTTAACAGGACGATTTGCTATGAATATTGTGGATGATTTGATTGCTGTTCACCATCAAACATCTCAAACTTCTCTACTTTTTGACGTTCGTTTTCCTGGTGCACGAAAAGAAGGAAGTATTTGCTACCATTCACCAGTTATTCCACCTTACTCCATAAAACCATTTAAAATTGACGAAAAGCTTAGTTGCGAATTATGTACTGTAAATTTGAGAAATAATTTACTAACTTACAGCACTTTTTAGACTCAACTAATTGGGTCGTATTCCAACCAAATATCATAATTGATGCGAAATTAGGATATATGTGGTTATTGCAAATTAATTTGTTACCCCTTTGTAGAATGATGTCAAATGATTCTCTGCTCTTTGATTTTCTTTTATTGAGAAGCAATTCGAAGCCTGTTATACTCAATATTTGTCGGGATATTGTAGGAAAAAAGATGTTTGATGGCTCTTCAAATGTTCTTGGAAAGATTGCTTTCTTGTTTAAAAAACTAAACACTCTTTACAAAGAAGCAATGACTACAAATAATTCTGATGGAATATGTACAAAGTCATGCACAGTTGTCGATCAAACAGATATGCTGTCTTCAATCTTCTGCATATTTGAAGAACAAACGACGGTAAGTAACTAATAAGTTCCATCACTGTAATATTTCAATATTTGAAATGTTTTGCAGGAATTAAATGATGATTTCGTTGCCGCTGTTTTGTTCGAGTATATAAATTCGTTGGTTTCTTTACAAATAGCAGTGCAATACTTTATCTACGAACTGTTAATCAACGTGCTCATCAGAAGCAATCGTTTTTATCAGTTGCACCAATTTTTACAATATCATGTATTTTCTGATTCAAAGCCATTAGCATGTCTTTTACTCTCGCTGCATCCGAAATATCCTCACGCCATACAGTTGTCGCTTGACATGTTCAAAAGATTGTCAGTAGCACATGAAGACATTGTTGATATTTTCTTATCGCAGTTCGAAGTTATTCGCGCTCTTCGCTATGTTCAAAGACATGGGAACGTGGACAATATTTCAGCAAGAAAATTTCTGGAATTTGCTCTAAACTCTGGTGATTCGCGTGTGTTTTATTCAATATTCAAATTTTTCGAAGAGCGTAATTTAAGATTGCGCGGTTCTCCTAGTTTTGTTCGTGGAGAACATTGCGAAATGTTTGTAGAACATTTCCAAAAACTGTTTGGAGGCGAAAACCACACAGAAAGCAATGATTGTCCAATTCCATCTTAATTGAAATAATTGAAAAACTTTATTGAAATAATGAAATAAAACTGTAAAAAATATACGCTTAATAATCATTGACGCAAAACAGCACTCTAAGCCTTTCCCAAAATCATTGAAAGTAGAGCCATTCGAATGTACATTCCATATTGCATTTGTCTGAAGTACGCAGCTCTCGGATCAGTGTCAAAGTCAGTACTGTAATTTAAAAAATTTAAAAGTGATAGCAACATTTCGTTTTCTTCTAATCGTTTACCTGATTTCGTCATTCCGTGGTAATGGATGCATCACAATCATTTTCTTTTTGGCTTTTCTCATCAACTGTGGAGTTATGACGAAATGCCCACAAGATTTCAGGTACTCATCTTCACTTTCAAAACGTTCCTTTTGAATGCGAGTCATATACAGCACATCAGTATCTTCTAATGCATCTTCAAGGTTATTAAAAACCTCTTGAGTAATTCCTTGTCGTCCATTTTTCTCTACGAAATCCACGACCGAAGAAGGCATCGCGAGATTTGGCGGCGAAACGTATCGAAGATGAACTTCGTAATGAATTAACAACCGTGCCAAGGAATGAACTGTTCTTCCATGTTTTAAATCTCCAACAAGAGTTATCTGTTGAATAACATTTTTACAGTTAAATTAGAAATGTATGCGATCTTACTATCAATCCATTTCCAACAGTTCCTATTTCTTCTCGAATAGTGAATAGATCCAGAAGCGCTTGAGTTGGATGTTCTCCAATACCGTCGCCTCCATTGATAACAGGAATGGGACATATCCTAGAAATATTTTCGACGACTCTCGGTTTAGGATGACGCAGAACAACAACATCACTCCATTGAGCCAAAGACATAATTGTATCTTCGAGAGATTCACCTTTTTGTATTGAAGACGTGGTTTCATTGACCGATATCAATGATCCACCCAATCTCTGCATTGCAGCAGCAAAAGAGCAGCTTGTTCTTGTGCTCGCTTCGAAAAACACAGATGCCATAACTTTTCCTTTCAGAATGTGACACAATTGTTTATCCTTCTGCAGATCAGTTTTATAAAAATGAGCTAAATTAAACAAGGAATGCAACTGATCTCTGGTAAACATATCAACAGAGAAGACGTGCTTTCCTTGCAAATTATTTTTGTAATGCACTGCCGGAGATGGAAGAGGCTTTGCTGTTGTGGAAGGACTGACAATGGAAACTGAGATCTGTTTCATTGTTCCAGGTTCGATTGTAACATTTTTTGGTTCAACGACTCCCAACTCATTCAACATAATACGATACATTTCGGCAGAAGCAGTAGCTCCTGTTGTTTCTGGAGACATTTCGGACACGAACTGAACTTCTCTACCGAAACCAGGGTTTACTAAAATTTGACTGTCAATAAATGCAACTTCACCCCTGAGAACGACTCTTCGAATTCTGCCTCTTACTCGAGTTCCCGCAAAAGGCGTCCAACCTGCTTTTGAGTACAGTGTTGAATCGGGAATAGTCCAAATTTCATCCATATCCACTTCGATGTATGTGTCTGGCTGATCTGGAAGATTGAAAATCTTTTTCGGGTTTACATATAACTTTTGTATAAGTTCATCCAAAGTAAGTCTTCCATCGTTGACGGCTGTTAACAATAACGGAACCATTGTCTCCAAACCAGGAAATCCAGGAGGAGAATCGGACAACTTTTCATTTATCAAATGAGGTGCGTGATCAGTAGCAAAACAGTCAATTACTGACAAGTTATTCCAAAGTGCTAGCTGGTCACGTTTTGATACTAGTGGTGGCTTCACAGTACATTTGTTCCCTCCAATATTAACGATGTCATCTTCACACAAAAACAAGTGATGAGGACATACTTCACATGTAACGTTGATGCCTTTTTCTTTTGCTGCTTTGATCACCAAAATCTCTTCTTCTCTTGCCACATGGCAAATGTGTACTGATCGTTGGTATAAATTCGCTAACAAAATAATGGCAGCAGTTGTCTGGCCCTCTGCGTGCGCACATATCGGAATGTTTTTTGGCCAAACTTCGAAATGTTTTATCCAGTCAGTCACTTGAGGCATGCAAAGATCACCAAAAGTATTATTCAGGTACATTTTCAAAGCAACCACTGTATTGCTTTTCGCTATTCTTGAAACCTCTTCAGAGTTATGCGGAGTTGCTCCTAAGAACAGGGCGTAATCACAACGAGCGTCGCGTTCTGCAAGTTGACGCTCACATGAGAGTGAAGCTTCATCAACGATAGCAGGAGATGTGTTTGGCATTACACAAACCAAAGTTATGCCACCAGACAACGCAGCTGCTGTACCGCTATCAAAATCTTCTTTATGTGGAGCACCAGGAACTCTCAAGTGTACATGAACGTCGATTAAACCAGGTAATCGCACGATTTTTCGAGATGTCAAACAATCAATGTGAGTTTTTACTGGTGGAGCTCCGTCAATTAACTTGAGAGCTTGAACCAAAAGTTTGGCACACTTAACATCTGAGATCAAAGGAATGGAATGATCAACAGCAAATCTACGTGTTCTGTAACCTAGTGTTGAAACTCGTCTTGCACCGCTGCTTCTAATGGGAAGATTAATAACCAAATCAAACTCTTTAGTAGCAAGATAGTTCGCAATGTTGTCTATCTGTCCTTTAGTAGTTCCTTCACTTCCCACATCTCCAAAAGGCCATTCAATTGCCTCAACAGGAATGTCATTATCGTTGTAGAAATCTGCTGTACCCATGCTTCCATACAATTTGTAATTCATTTTATACAACATGCGGATGCTCGGAAGAAGCTCATTTTTGTGTTTGAAGCTTCCAATTGAAAGTAAAGCTATTTTTCTTCTTGGAATGCGAAATCCTGTGCTGACCATTGCTTTTAAATATGCTTCGTACTGATTTTCACCGAAACAAGCAACTTCACCAGTACTCGCCATCTCAACGCCGAGGGTGACGTCAGCACCTGAAAGACGAGAAAACGAAAACTGTGCAACTTTAACTCCAACTCTCGTTTTGGTTGGGGCATCTTTAGTTTGTTTTCCAAAGATGACTTCCATCGGTTCCAATCGTTCTCCAAGAATAACTCGAGTGGCTGCAGCAACAAAGTCAAAATCTAACGTTTTCGACACAAATGGAAATGACCGTGAAACTCTTA
>NCKV01001289.1:0-10845 GCA_003675905.2 Leptotrombidium deliense
GGTTGAATTTTTAAATGAAATATAAATTGAAATAAAGAAGAGTGAAGAAATCAAAAAAAGTGATTTTCGGAAAACAAAAAGCAAGAAAATATACCAAGTTTAACAAAAACAAGTGTTTCAACAAAAATTAAAGTCATACCAAACATGATGCATAAAAACAGTTAAATAACTGTTAAGTCGCTGTTTGCTTGAACAAGAAACAAA
Organism: Leptotrombidium deliense; assembly: GCA_003675905.2. Lineage (NCBI taxonomy): Eukaryota > Metazoa > Arthropoda > Arachnida > Trombidiformes > Trombiculidae > Leptotrombidium > Leptotrombidium deliense. Next base: position 205 of record NCKV01001289.1, read on the forward strand.
AAGAAAAGAAAAGCGTTCTTTTAAGTCTTGAAAAGTGTGAAGATTAACTGTTTTGTGTGAAGTACGAAGAAGTAATGTTACTCTTTGACGAGCAACTAATTAAGTCAATCACGAATACAGTGTTACTCGTAATGACTTCGAGAACATTGGACACATTTTTACACACATTCGTCTTCTAAACGTAATGCTGATAATTGCTGTGTTACACACAACACAAGACACATACATTTAAACATTACTCTGACATGAATGTACTGTCGACGAGAAGAAAGTCGAGTGAATATTATTCAACGAATGAAATGATGTATTAACTGATGTTCAGCGATGTTAGTCCGCGAATGCGACACAAACAGAGAACAGAAATGATATGATATGATTTCGTATGAGCGCGTGATTAAAGTGATACCGGAAAGAGACCAGCTGATCCCTTGATTAATTTTGCATAGAGCTTAACAAATGATTCACTTCGAGGAAAGAGATGAGAAATTTGATCCTTTTCGAAAGAAACGCGATTAGACTTTTGTTCAATGAATATATTGTTCATAAACCGCTGTTGTTTGCGAACTGCTTCAAACAAAAGTGCATTTAGTTTCGCTGATTTTAGCGAAAATTAAAAAAATTCTTCAACATTGATGTATTGTCGTTTGCATGTTTGCTGTACTCGTGTGCATCACTTTTCGCTACTGCACATTTCTCTTACACTGTTTTCACATTACAAAAAGTATAGCAATGCGCCAAAAAGTAATGAAGTTTTATATAACTTTTGAGCGATCACACAAAGAGTCAGTAATGAAAGTGACTCTTTTTGTTTGCTTGATGAAACGAAATTTTATAAATTTCGTAAGTAATTCATTGCGAATAAAAAAACAGTGTGTATGTACGTCTTTGAATGCCTCTGAGAAATAGAAAGCAAAGTGAATTCAATTTCGCATTTATTGCAGTAAACAAACAAATTGTCGAATGAACTGTTAAATTCAGTCGAAAAGCAAGAAAAACACGGACTAAAGTAACCGTTACTGAATACATTGTTCTTCGAGTAACTTTTTGCACTCAACTTTAGTGAACGTTAAATTAGTTGTGTCCGTTTATCGAAAAGGCAAAGCGTAGTGACTATTAACTACAGTACATAGTAATTGTTTGCACACTGAAACCTATATCATTAATTGGATGGAAAGAATAAGTCGAAGAAGACACGTCTGCTTCCTGTGAGACTGCCGACAAACGTCAATATTGACTGCGAACATTGCGTGTACACATGTTTCGTATCCAAGCAGCGATTCGAGTGCGTTCGCAACGTCCACACGAACAGTGAGTGAAACATCCAAAGTGAAGCGCAAGAATGGCGATGTCTTTCGTGAAATCGTTGACCGTTACAGCTGCTAAACAAGGCTATCAGAACAAAGCAGGAGAGCCGGACACGGTTAGCGACACGGAAGACGAAGAGAATCCGCGCTTCGACGGCCTGCCGAATGGAGATTTGAAGACCGACAAGGAAGTATCTTACAATATGTTCGACTCTGGAAAGGAATACTGCTCTTACAAACCCACATCCGGAGGCGCCTTCTCCCTACTACCACCGTCAATGTGGCCTCAGGACATTTTAGCCGCCTTCTCGCAGCCGGAAGATTCTCAACCTCCTCACCATTTCGATGAGTACGGTTTCATAATTGAATCGCAGGGCAGTGAAGTGTGTTCTGAACGCTCTGGGGACGAGCAACACATAGAAGAGAATACCATTCACTCACACATTAATGATGAGTGCGTTGTTGTTAGTTCAGGCAAACGAATCGAAAACGAGTTGAGAAACAAATGGATTGCTTATATTGAATTTAACTACAACGAAGCTGCGTTGCCAAATATGAGGTGGTCGCAGGTCGAACTGCAAATGAGACATGGAAAAGTTCTTGACGAACTAGTCAAAGGCGGACTCCCGCATTCGATGCGTCCTCAGCTTTGGATGCGGTTTTCGAAAGGAATGACTCTCTGTTCAAACAGTAAATGGACGTACGCACAAATGTGCGACAAATCTAATCACGTTCAGCCGTTGTCTGATCATCAAATTATCAGAGTTTTGCCTTCAAACGCTTGCTTCGCAAACAGCAGCTCGATTGGAATTGAAAGGTTGCGACGAATACTCAGGGTTATCAAATGGCTGCAAAGAAGTGGTTCAAATCCAATTTCTCCTTCTCACGAATCAATAAACATCGGAGTAATTGCAGCTTATCTGCTGCTTGTCTGCGAGGAGGAAGAAGCATTTTGGTTAACGCTCTCTTCTGCCAACGAGCTTAAATCATTCGAACATCAAGCCATTCTTAAGCAGTTGATTGCTAAATATTGCAGCAAATTGGACGTAATATTAAAACAAGACGATTTAGATATCAGTTTGATTACTATTCATTGGTTCTCCGGTCTTTATTCTGGATTCATTCCGAAAACATCGGTTCTTTGTCGCTTATGGGATCTCTACTTCTACTATGGATCAATTGTTCTGTTTCAACTAGCGATCGGTTTGTTGACCGAGAAAAGCGATTATTTAATTAACTGTAAAGACTCGGCGGCTGTTTTCAACACAATATCCGATTTACCGTCGCACATAAATTCAGTTGACACTTTGATAAAATATTGGAGTTTAGGATCTAAATTTGTTGATCATATTAAGCCACAGTTAAATCTATCGAAGTGTTCAGAATTATCAACTTCCTTGTCATTATTAGCATTGCCGTCATTCAGCAATTCAAATGCAAATGAAAATGATGTGAAAACAAAAAATATACGACAAACGTCGATGCTTATGGAATTACACGATGCGATTATTGCAATTGCGAAACATTTCGAGGCTCACATTTCCGGATTCAAAGCAAACTTAATACCAGACTACTCAAACGTGGAGCACTTCGATGACGATGAAGATTACAGTGAAATGAGACGAAGCACCCAACGGTATAGAAGAGCGAAAGCATTAGTCGATTTTCAACGACACGACAGCGATGAGCTAGGTTTTCGAAAGAATGATATTATAACGATAATCAGTGAACGAGATGAACATTGTTGGGTCGGAGAAATTAATGGCCATCGCGGTTGGTTTCCTGCTAAATTTGTTGAATTACTCAATGAACGCCACGGTGAATACAGCGTCGCTGGGGACGACGGAGCCGTTCCTTTCATCAATGATTTGGTTCGAGGACGACTGTGCAGTGCACTCAAGTCAATATTTTTCTACGGACTCAAAAAAACACTATTTATAGCTGTTCATCCATGGAACATCATTGAGACAATTGCTTCTGCTTGCATCGAAAGCGATTTCAATTCGGTTTATTCGCGACTGGTACTCACGCGAACATTCAGATTAGACGAATTCGCTCGAGTTCTAACACCGAGCGAAATGTTGTACCGAAGCATTGCTTTCATAAATGTCACTCACGAAAAGGAACCGATGGACGTTAAATTTCGATCATTGATTACTGTTGCCCTCAATCAACAAATATTGCACGACTGGTTTACTGTGATATGCGCCACGCAACCACACATTGTCGCAAAGTATTATTATAATTGGAGTTACATAAATAGTCCCGTTTGGAAACTCATTAAGGCTGAGTTAAAGTGAGACAAAATGTTTACGCAACATTTGCTAACAAATAATTTTCCAATACTTGCAGATTGTTGATGCAGTTTTCATTCAATTTGAATACAAACGCTGAGCTTCCAGCAGCTTCTAAACCCAAATCACCGGTGTCTAAAGAGGGTGTCCAGGATATGCTCGTCAAGCATCACCTTTTCTCGTGGGACATTTAATTGTCCAACTTTTCGAAAATACTAAATAAGCAAGTTGAGAAACGTTTCGTGCAGTCTCCGTGAGATTTCCCAAACTGTTCAGCATCAATGTATTGAGTCAACAGTGACTCTTCGTCGTACCCCCGCGACACTCTGTTATAACATCAATTATGGTATTTATTGCTCACCAACTCTCGGTTCGACTCACGTTAAAATGTGTTCTACGATTTCGTGAAGAGGCGATTCAATAATCATTGGAATGTCAGCTAATTGACAGATCGCTTTACTGATACACGCTTCTCCATCAATTCCAAACCTGAAATATTACAAATATTAAATGTTCAAAACGTGATCGCACTTACTCGCTTAAAGATTGCGAGAATGCTGAAAATATATCGAATCGATGCTTCGCTGATGCAGCTTCGACACTTCTTTTCATAACCTGATAGTGAATCTGGTTGTTTGTATACCCTTGTTGTTCATTTTGACCATAAGGCGACATATCGTTGTAATTATTCGGCATATACGCGGGATAGTTATAAGGAATTGGATACACTGGTTGTGGTTGAGGAACGACAATCGGTTGAGGCACATACACCGGAACTGCCACTGGAGTTACAATAAAACTATCGTTAGCCATTGTTACAGTCAACGGAAGATCAACGACAGCCGATACGTCGATTCCTCCAAGCATTGGTATCGGAAGAGTCAGTTCGACGTCAAAAGTTACTTTGGAGTCTCTGGTGAATATAAACCTTCGCACTCTGTGGTGTGTTGACTTATCTTCGTTCTCTTCGTAGCAAATAACGACACACATTTCATAAGTTAAAAAGAGTATTACAAGAAACATTAAAGACGGCATTTTGAAGTCTGTGATACGAGCTTCGATTGCAAAAAAGTAAAAACTACAATTTCTCAAGATGATCATCAAAATTGCAACCACTCACGAACACCACCAGTTGATGTGACCTTTCAGAAGTGATGATAAAGCACGGAACTGTAACAAATCGCTCAGTCATCCACTCAACTTCTCAAGTTTAAAAGGAATGTGTTCGATGTGAATTCCCTTCAATCAAAGTCTGGTCAAAAATGACTCCACTTCTCATCGCTGTGCTGATCATCATAAATTCAAAGCAGTCGTTTCAGCAGTCGATGCAACCGTCGAAATCAACGGAACAATTGCAACGTTTGATACTTCCAATATCTTCGTCAAAACTGAAGATAACACCAAAAGTTGAAATGCCAATGCCGATGACGACATCAGTGCTCTCTGGATTCAAATTTGAATTGCCGATAATAATGCGATTCCCGAGTTTAAGAGATTTTATGTTTCCTGTGCTTAATTTTGGTAATTCTATGAACGGTATGGCATTTGGAGGAACCGATAACGGATTTGGTCCCGGTGTCTCTGTTTTCGTAAATAGATCTTCGAAAGCGCGAATAAACTCCAGAGCAAGATTTTACAAGTCCCTCGAAAGCTCAAATATTGGTGAAACGTGTCTGTTGCGAACCATTTGCGAAGTTTCTGAAATTCCATTTATGGCTCCTTCGACAGGATTGATTGGAGAAGTATTTGATTTATTGTTACGGTTAGTTGATATTTTATTACTAACTGACAGTGAAAATCAATCCTTCATAATTACACTTCAAAAGTGTCGAAAAGTTTTGCGTTGTTTCAGCAGTTTACGGCAGCTGATAATTCTCAGAATCAGAATCAATATCTGATGAAAAAGTAAATTCTCATAAATCTTATACCATGAATGAAGTGTTGAAAGCTGTCATCGAGACATTCTAACGTTGAAAAGTCATCGCATAAAATTGCATATAATTTGCGATAAAAGTGATTTATAATATTTTTTCGCAGAACAACTCATCTGTTCGATGACTTCGGAGTTCTCCAGAAATATCGAAAAGCGGAACAAATTGGCAATGAAAGCAGTAAAAGTTCTACGAATAAATGTAAAAAAGTTTATAAAGATTGTCCGTTATCGTTGTTCAATGTTATGAATATTCCAGTTTCATAAACGAAGCATATTTTGAATATTAAAGTAATTTATTGGTCACCGAATTTCAATGAGCGTTTTGACATGTTTCGGTTTGTAAAGAAGACGCATTTCGTATGTTTTCAATAGTTTGCGCCAATAGCATTCAAGCGCATCGAATGTCAAATGATTCCATATGAATTCATATCCGGTGTTCGCAATCTTTTCCGCAATATCATCATTCGATAACAAAAATTCTAATGTCTCCTCGACGTCGGCAAACTTGTGATCGATTGGAACGTAATGAATCCACGGTTTCATTTGTCGGTAGTAGAACTCAATCCACGGAGATTCAACGTTTAAAACGAGCGATTTGCACAAAAATAAATGTCTGTGTCTAAATGAAGCTGCAACGCCTCTTAAATTAAACAAATATTTGTAATTGCACTGTTTTTCGAATGAGATCACTTTCGCCGGTTCTTCACCCAAAGTATCGCTTTTTGAACGCCAAGCTTGATTTTTTGTATATTTTGCGTCTATAATGTTCGGTTGACGTCTGCTTAATAAAATTAATGGATCTCTTTCCTCCGAAGTTCTGGAGCCACGAAAAAATGCAACTGATTTCTTCTTGTTCCACGCGACGTTGCTTTTTACAATCGACTGTCGAAGTAAATCCCATCTTCCGATACCCATCGGATGACCATCGATTGCAGGTCCACCACTCCAGAAAGACCAGGCAGGATATAGTATATCATTGTATTCGCTGACATCCTTTGAAAATGACAAAACAGGAACGGCTTTAGTTCTATATTTTGGCACTTGCGGCCAATCGTGTACATTTATAATGAATTCACTGTCATTCAAATCCGGTAATAATTTTAGAAGGAAATATTCTATTCCTTTACATCTTAAGGGAAAAGCACAACTTTGTTGTCGATAGAGTTTATGGTTGATAACTTGATAATGCACACCAAGTTCTTTGCTTTCTTCAATATCTTTAGAACTTATACTTGGAAATAATTTTAGATCAGCTTCAATTTGATTTGCGAAACAGTCACAAGAATCACCTAAACACTTTTTGAATTTTTTGTTAGCATTTTCGATTGCACTGAAAAACTTTTCAAACTTTTTGTTGTCGGAAACAAACTCTTCCTTGAAAAGTGATGCGTTCACATTTGCTTCACTTGAATACTTTAATTTTTCATGTTTAACGACTGCTTCTGTAGACAGGTCATTACTAGTTTGTTTTTCTTGTAACGAATAAGAAAAAGTAAACAAAAATAAAAAAGAAGTGAACAGCATTTTTTAAACAACAAACTGCGATAAAACAGCTGATGACACTTACACACCCATCGAAAATCGAATCGCTAATCGTTATCGATACAATCGATTTGTAAACTGTTTTCACGGTGAACAACGTGACTCGAAAGAACTAAAATAAATGTTTTTAAAAAAGAAGAAAATGCTTTAAAATGGAGAAGGAACAGTATCGAGGATCAAACAGGGGTATGCAAATCAGCCACCTAAGTTTCAGCATTCCCAGTCCACTGCATTTACGAAAATTGAGCCAAATTCAATGCGTTAACAAAACGTTATACGAAAGCACTGCCGGTGGAGGAAAAGGCAAGACTCCTGGTGCTTATGGTGTGCTTGATTATCGCTTAGGAACTAGTCAGAAGAATGCTAAATGTGAGACATGTGGCGAAGGACTGTCAGATTGTTGCGGTCATTTTGGATTCATCGACATCCAACTGCCGGTATTTCATGTCGGCTACTTTCGCTTCATTATTCACATTTTACAAACAGTCTGTAAATCATGTTCACGAGTTCTGCTACAAGAGAAGGACAGAACGCGTTACATCATGCGTTTACGAAAGCCTGATTTAAGCTATTTAGAAAAGAAATCGATGTTAAAAGAAATTAGTGATAAATGTAAAAAAGTTAAGAAATGTCCATACTGTGATGCATTTAATGGAGTTATAAGAAAAGTGGCCTTATACAAAATAGTACACGTAAATGTTCAAACCACGACCAGCAAAACTAAAGAAGAAGTGTTGTCATTGGATTCGTTGGAGTTGCTTGAAAATAATCGCGATATTGAGGAATTCATTAAGAAAACAAAATCAGAACTGTTGGATCCGATAAAAGTTCGCTCACTTTTCCAGAAGATACCAGAGAGTGATTTGCCATTTTTGTTGATTAAACATTCTCGACCAGAAGATTTGATTCTAACTCGAATTCCAGTACCTCCAGCTTGCATTCGTCCATCAGTTATTAATGAAATGGATGCGGGTTCTAATGAAGATGATTTGACGATTAAACTAAGCGAAATTATTTTTGTTAACGACATAATTGAGAAGCGAAAAGCTAGTGGTGCTAATATTTCAATGATTAATGAGGACTGGGACTTTTTGCAGTTGCACATCGCATTGTATATTAATAGCGAGACTTCTGGTATTCCGTTCAACATGAGACCTAAGAAACCAAGTCGAGGGTTAGTACAACGCTTGAAAGGAAAACATGGAAGATTTCGAGGAAATTTAAGCGGCAAACGAGTTGATTTCTCGTCTCGTAGTGTCATTAGTCCAAATCCAAATTTGCAAATAGATGAGGTCGGTGTTCCAATGCATATTGCAAAAATATTGAGCTATCCAGAAAGAGTTTGTTCTGCGAATATTAATAAGATGAAAGAGTTAGTCTGTAATGGACCCGATGTTCATCCAGGTGCTAATTTTGTCGAAGAAAAACAAAAAGGAATTAAAACGTAAGATGCGACTTCAGTTGAAAGTAAACTGTATTTTTATTTTCCAAAGATTTCTGAAGTACGGCAACCGAAAAGCAGTTGCTGCTAAATTGAAAATTGGTGATATTGTGGAACGGCATTTGGCTGATGGTGATATTGTGCTTTTCAATCGTCAACCTTCACTTCACAAATTGAGTATTATGAGTCATAAAGTAATTGTCCAAATAAAACTGTAGTAATACAATTATTGTTTTCTGTTAGGCAAAAGTTCATAAACATAGAACTCTGCAGTTTAACGAATGTGTTTGCACACCATACAATGCAGATTTTGATGGAGATGAAATGAATCTTCACTTATTACAAACAGAGGAAGCGAAAGCAGAGGCTGCTGTGTTGATGGGTACAAAAAATAATATTGTAACACCTCGAAATGGAGAACCACTTATTGCTGCTATTCAAGATTTCATAACAGGCGGATATTTGTTAACAGTAAAGAATGCTTTTTTCGACAGAAGTAAAGCTTCGCAATTGATTTCTTCAATACTATCGCTTAGTGATCACACTCCGATTGACTTGCCGAAACCTTGCATTATGAAACCTCGTGCTTTGTGGAGTGGCAAACAAATATTTAGTTTAATATTGAAACCACACAAGAATAAAGGAATCAGTATAAATTTGAAAACAAAAGGAAGAAATTATTGCGGTCATGGGGAAGAGTTTTGTGTAAATGATTCATGTTAGTGTAACTTTTTTCTTCAATCTCTAACTTTTTTCATTGTAGATGTGTTGATTCGCAACAGCGAATTGTTGAGTGGAACAATGGATAAATCAACACTTGGATCTGGTTCAAAAACGAATATATTTTACATAATTCTTCGAAATCTCAATGGAGACGAGGCTGGAAATGCGATGTGGAGACTAGCCAGGGTTACCAGTTACTTTTTAGGTAAATTTTAAAAACTGTTTTAACTAAATATAATTTTTGAAATTGAAAATGCAGCAAATAGAGGATTTTCATTGGGAATAGATGATGTTACCCCAACTTACGGGTTGCTCAGAGCTAAAGGAGAATTACTGAGACAAGGATATAAGAAAGTAGACGAGTATATTGCAAATTTAAAGGAAGGAAAATTAGAACCACAACCCGGTCGTTCTGCGGAAGAAACACTTGAAGCAATGATTCTGAAAGAGTTGTCGGTAATCAGAGACCACGCAGGAAAAAAGTGTTTAGACGAATTGGCTGCTTCTAATGCTCCGCTACTAATGGCTTTGTGTGGTTCTAAAGGATCACTTATTAACGTCTCCCAGATGGTTGCTTGCGTCGGTCAACAAGCTATAAGAGGAGCCAGAGTACCCGATGGCTATGGGAATAGAAGTTTACCACATTTCGGACGCGGAGAAAAATCGCCGTTGGCAAAAGGTTTCGTCGAAAACAGTTTCTACTCTGGATTAACAACGACTGAGTTCTTTTTTCACACAATGGCTGGCAGAGAAGGTTTACTCGATACTGCTGTGAAGACAGCAGAAACAGGATATATGCAAAGACGTTTGGTTAAAGCTTTGGAAGATTTAGTATCACATTACGATGGATCTGTTCGTAATTCTAGAGGTGAAGTAATTCAATTCGTTTACGGTGACGATTCGTTAGATCCTGCCGCTATGGAAGATAACAATAAACCTGTAAATTTATTTCCAATGTTACAAAATATAACAGCAAGTTATCCGTGTTATGAAGAATTACCGTTAAGTGCTGACGAAATTTCAGAAAATGTTAAAGAAATACTCAATTCATGGGACTCCAATATTTCAACCAACTTTAAAAATGAACTTGAAAACTTTTTTCAAGATTTCGCTAACAAACTTATTTCGATTCAAACTGCATTCAAATTCGTTGAGAATAAAGATATGGTAAATCAAATAAACCGAATAACCAACACTCAGTTGCATAAAATGATGGACGCTGTTAAAGATAAATATTTAAGAGCAAAGTTGGAACCTGCAACTGCTGTTGGAGCAATTTGTGCTCAAAGTATCGGTGAACCTGCAACCCAAATGACATTGAAAACATTTCATTTTGCTGGTATCGCTTCAATGAATATTACTCAAGGAGTGCCTAGAATTAAAGAATTAATTAACGCAACAAAA
>NCKV01001290.1:0-10842 GCA_003675905.2 Leptotrombidium deliense
TGCCAGTTTTGATTCAATTAAAACGATCTTCATTCGCAATGCAACTTGCACGAATTAGCAGCTCTCAAATTTAATTCGAAAAGTTAACGTATCGTTAATTCGAGATTTCACGATTGTTATAACTTTGCAACGGTTTCAGTGAAACTGTGAATATAATTTGTGAGAAACAAGAGTTGACGAACTATTTTTTCTTACTTTTGTCGCGACACAATTAAGAAGTAAAGAAGTAAAGCAGAAGAAAGTGAACAGTTTGCGCACTTCATTTAATTAAGCAATGCTTGTTGACACTTCTTTGCAATTAATTTACTTTGTAACTTCTAAACTCTATTTTTCTTCAATTCAAGTGCGCTCTTCGAATGTCTTCGCTGACACTCAGTAACCTTTCTGATCATTCAATTCGTGTCTTCAAACAATTTCTTTGTTCAAAAATAAAATTTTTAATTTTAAATCAAATTCGTTTCGACAGAAATTCGTGTGTATTCGGTGTTTCAATATTCTCTCTTTTGCTTGAAACATTACAATACTTCATTCTTCGTAAAAGCTTTTGAATGTTCTTTTCAAACAAGCCTCGTTTTCGAAATTCAATAATTTTGTAATATTTGTATAAACACTTGAGTACAACTCTTCATATCACAGTAATAAATATGTTCTTTTGTGGTATATGATTCAATTTTCAACATTACAGTTACGCAGAAAAAGTGGTGTTGAAAACAGAGAAGATTATTTGTCGTACAGTGGTGTTCAAGTTTATTCTTCCAGTTTATTACATTATTTATTATTTATAATGCATTATTAATTGTAAGTAATGCATTTATTGAAGTGTTTGTCCCTTAAGTGTATTATGCCGCAGACTTAATATTACAGAAATTCAGAATGATAAGTCATCGTTACGTAAAGGTGCCCATTCCGACAGGTTGCACTGTGTTTGAAAATTAGAATAGCATTAGTTAATTAAAGAATCGATATGAAGGGTACGTTTAATTGCACCATTTCTGAAATCGCATTATGTGCTTACGTTGCAAGTCACTCAGAAAATTCGATTCTTATTTTGATCTTCTTAAGAGTGAAATCTAATGTCAGTCACTGATAACTTCTCATGTGAATAATAATTAGTTTTCTTGGATCAAAGTTTCATTACTTATAAATTTGAGTTGCTCTAAATTTGCATACACTTTTCTGTAAACGTGCATCAAAAAGTGAATCAGAATGAACTGACGTTGAATCACGTCGCTGTGAACAGAAACACAACGCTTAGCATAATAACTACACTACTACCATAGAACACAATCAGACTACAGAATACAAGTCGTTAAAAATGGATATTTTCCAATGCAAAAATGAATAAAATCTTAATTCTCAATTCTGTTTTCTTGTGTAAGGTTAGTCGTGTAGTGTAAGGCTTGATTATTGTGCTTTCAAAATTGATTATCACTGTTGTACAGTCACAATCTGGAATACAGCAAATTTTTTCGTGGTTACCTTTACAAAGTTTACAATAAACAAGAATCAATATTGGTCACGATTGTACTCCACGTTACATATCCTTTTCAATTTTAAATCTTACAATATACAATACATCTGCTGTTGCAAAAATACGGTTGAGAAAATTCAACATTTGTGTCTTTCGACGAATAACTTCATTCTGCAGGCATTCCGGTAAGCTTCAGGCATATATTTTAGTTTGGTTTTTTTTCATATTCCTTATTTATTATTGGCACTCAATATTCAACCCAAAACATTTGCACTCTTCATTTGGTCGTACTGTACACTTAAAAAATAAATTATGTTTGATTTATTTGAATGTTTAGCATGTTTTGGAAAATAAACGACTCTAAAAGGTTTTTGCATGTACATGCACCTTGTGCAACTTATCCCTAATTAATATTCAATTTTCGTTGTTTTTTGGACGTTGAATTAAACATACTAAATTATATGCAATTTTTTATACTTCTTTAATATCTTTGAACTTTTTTAAATGATAATCATTTGTATCGTTATTAATTTTAATTGTTTCACAGTTTAACAATAAAACTGAATAATAATTAATGTCTATTATGTGATTGCTTCTTTATTACATGTTTAAATCAGAATAATTATTGTGCAAATTACAGAAAGTGTGGAACGGTTTTTTGTCCCAAATTGAGTCTCTGCTCAAATGCTGCAATTCGATATTAAATTAGAGGAGTAATGCAATTCTTTTAGATTGTGAATTTTGAAGTAATTTTCATACATTTGTTAATTATAAATCGGTTCTACTCTACATCCGTGTTTTAGTACAGACGCATATAAAATCACAGCGTTGCAAATTTCAGTTTAGCGAAATATCTGCAAAATTCTTTTTTTGACATTTTAAGAAACTGAACAAACAAAAATGACTCAACTTGTATTTGTATTTTAGGATGTATCAGAAATTGTGCTGAATAAATGTTATTTGTGAAAAAATAAAAAATTTGGTAAGTTGTATTTATGTAATGTGAACATGAACGAAGTGATACGCAGTGGTCATCAATTTTGGAGGTCAAACAGTTAATTGATCGATTGACTGTGTGCCAGCTGTCAATAATCTTTTTGGCTGTTATTTTTTAAGTTTGCAAAACTGGCAATTATTCTTCGGCTTTTTATATTCGAGCGAATTTCGAGGAAAAATAATCTCGTTAAAACACTGTTAAAGGCTTGTAGCCATCAATCACAGGGAATACATCAGAATCCTTTTGTCTCCTTTTTCACGCTAAACGCGATGTGTGAGAAATGGACACGAATTGCTTTTTACTGCAAATTTGGGCGAATGCCGAATAAGTTGCATTTGAATCAATACACTGTGTACATTGTGTGTATTAAGTTCTCTTTTCGCGGATAAAACATTCGTTTCCACTCTTCAAACAAATTGTGTAACACAAGTAAACTGAAAGTAATTATAAACATATTTAATTTTGTCTATTCGAGAAAAGAATGGAGTATAAAGTTGATTCTTGTGTACTTAGAAAATAAATATACGATTCATGCATTAATGAATACATGTCTTCAGTTTTGCTGGCTTCGCAGTATGAATGCATACTAGTGTCAGTATATCGTGAAACGTTTGCGATCATTATTTACACGAACTTAGTTATTAACTCTAATTTTTATTGATAATAGTGTACAATCGATTACTTGCAATGTTAATGTCTGAAAAACGTAATCGTAATGAGTGCTGTATTTAGTTAATAACTGTGATCATATTTTACGCAAAAATAATGAGAAGTGCGCTCATTTGTGAAAACAATCGTTCATAACTGCTCAATTCGAGAGACCAGTGCATAACTGTAATCACTGTTTCACTGTTTTGTTAAAAAGCATGATTTTTCAATTATTGCAGCTTTCAGCGAATCCAATGAAGGCACCACTTTTCTTCAATGCGTTTGTGGTCACGTATCATTGTTTCCATCACTTAATTGCATTTATTATTCATGTGAGCTCTTCGGCTCCAAAATTTGCTGACAATTATTTACGCAATACATGCAAACTTTGTTCTCGCAGCACATTTCTTCTGAAGTCAGTCTCCATTTATTTAGCGTTTATCCAACAATCGAGTTCAATCATTGTTGCAATCACTTTGCAAACACTGCGATACAAACGCTGCCGTCTATTATTCACCCGAATATTCGCAGTACGCAAACCAGTAGAATCGAGTGTACATTTTTACAATGCCAAATGTTCATTAGCTGCGCTCGGATTGCAAAAATTCGGTAAATTCAGGTCTCGCTTAATTGTAATTGATTGGTCTGTGAAATTGATGTTCACTCCTGTTCGCAGAGCAATTCAAACACACATCGAAAACAATAAAAGAAAGCAAAATTAAGATTCGAGTGTTTAATTAATGGTTACAGCGATTAGAGTCGACACTGTAATTAAAAGTGTTCGTTTTTGCGAATCACAGAATGACAGTGAATTGCATTCTCTTTTCGAAGCGAAACGAACACCAAAGTAATTAATTAGTGAAAAAGTCTTTTTAAGGTAATTCGAGGCTCATTTGCAGAGAATATGGAACGAAGCGAACAAAAGAATATCGAATTGTTATCCATTAATGAAACAGAAGAGTTTATCGATTTCAGCTTTGCTTCATTCACGCCAACAATGCATTCAATAAGAGTGACCACAATCACTGAATCGCTGCAAAAATGCTCGAACAACTTCTTTTCATCGAATGTGGCAAATTAAATGTGACACTCTTTTGTGAAATTCAATCTGCAGCAAAATATAAAGTGTTGCACAGTTCCTCAATTAATGACTTTCAATTAAATACGAACAACAAATTTGTTATCGAGTTCACAGTTTGCTTCAATCTCTGAAATTCAATTTATTTGTATTTTCATTTCTTTAACCTTTAATCTTATTTCTGCAAATTTTGATTATCAATGATAATGTGATATGGAGAGCCATTCATGTGATCATTTTAATCTCTTGTAATCTCTGTTTTTCGTAAAACATTTATCATTTGCATTCGCATTGCATTTCAGTTCGTTTAAAAATATAATTTATAAATGCATATTTTCACATTTCAACATTTGCATAAAAGTTTCATTTACTTGCATTTATCTAAAACAATGAATGCATTTTTTGTCACATTTTAAGGGGTTAAATTTAAACTGTTGGGTGTAAGTAATGTTGAAAGCAATAATGTCTTCATAAACTTCACTTTTCACAATTATTTAACCATCAGTCTATCTGAAATTTATGCCAATATTTTCTCATTGATTATATGATTTTTCGTTTTACAAATGTAATGTCTCATCGAAAAGTTTGAAATGAAGTACAGTAACAACTGTAGTGCACAAATCTTATTTGTTAACCTGTGTAAGATAGTCCACCTTATATTCAATTTTATAGTTGTTCACTTGAGACGTACTGCATAAAATACATTGCGAAATTCAAAGTCATGGTTACATGTATTTTCTCGTTTTGTTTAACAGTGCCGATTCGTTAGTTCGGTAAGTTCAAAATAAGAAAGTCTCAGATTTTAATACAGAAATGACCAAAGTAATAGTCCGTATGTTAAACTCACATTGAGATGGGACTTTATCCTGACTTTAATTTCGGCTGAATCTGTGTACAGTTACGATCGATAAGTTGTGTAATTCCATTAATTTTACCACTTGCGCCTATGGGACATATGTATCATCGCATTTAATCATCAAAATTTATTTATTGATTAATAGTGTGATAATTCAACTTTAATAGACTTTAAGACATTTAATATTACAAACAATTAAACTTCGAAGTGTGATATCACAAAATATGAACATTGTTGTTGTCGATAGTTGGTAAACTCGAACTAACGCAGTTTAACCATAAATTAGCACAGCTAGAATGATATTCGTTTCCTGCAAAATTCAGCAAAATATTACGCTTTCCATATTCACTGCAACCACAAATCGAACATGTTTTGGATGAATTTTTAGAGTTCAATAAGTCATCATCACCGTCAAAACAATCCAGTTCCAGCTACAGAAGAAAAAATAATCAGATCAATTAAGCTATTAAAACTTACGCAAACAGACGCTTGATTGAACAATTTACGGAGTGATCGAAAAGTAACTTCGACATCCTCTAAAAGTTGCTCGATGTTTTCATTACGACTGCCAAAAGCCTGAAACTTTTTCTTTATTCGCTTTGTGACTAAAAACACATTCACCAAATCTAAAATAGAAGAAATTAATACTTCATAATTAACAATGACATTAAAATCACCTGAACAAAACTCTTTTCCTTCCTCCGTGTTTAAAGCTTCAACTGACGATTCTTCGCCGTGATTTACAATCAGTACATTAAAAGATTTGTGTAAAACATGTCGACAACACCGCAAGATTTGCAACCACACTTCAAACCACTGTGCGATGTTTACAGAATAAATCGGTTCACTTTTCAAATTGTTTTGTACATCATCTATACTATAACTTTTAAAATCTCCAAAGTCGTCATCACACGTATCTGTTTCTGTAACCAACTGCTTCAAAGCACTGTATCGATCTTTCGTTGTTGATTCTCCATTAGTTTCCAATAAAAGAGATAAGTTTCGATCGTCGAACTCAGAGTTCACTTTATTATTAAACGAATTGTCACTCGTTTTTACCAATGGTGTAATCACAGTTAATAAAGGAGGCGACGAAAGCCCTGCAGGCTTTTCAGGTAAATTATTAACAGAGGAAGCCATTTGAAAGTCACTAAAATCGTTATCTTCTAATAGAAAAGATTTCGATTCAGTGGCAACTGAGTTTTCATTGTTCTTTTCTAATTTCTGGAATACGTCACATAAATCGATATTATTGTCTACTTTTGGTAGTGAAACGCATTGGAAATCAGCGAATTCATCATTAACTTCGAATGCTGTTGTAGTATTTCTGGAAATAACGGAATTAAAATTTTGATGTTTACTCCCTTGAATTGCTTCTGTTGGGTTGAGACCAGGAAAGGAAAGATTTGGAACTGGCGGTGATTGTATATAATATAGTTGTTTAACATTTAAGTACTGAGTTGCGTTTTGTTGAACGATAGCGATCATTGCCAATGCCAGGAACAATTCTTGAGTGGTAAGCTGTCCAGGAGATAATTTATTAACCTGCGCCCAAATATTCGCCAATATATCTCTGTGTAAATTACTCGACAACAGTATTGGATACAGTTTGTTTGTGTCACACAGTGGAGAGCCGTCGTTTATTTTAACCAAATGCCAGACACGCACGTAAAGAGAAGGTATTTCTTGACAGTCAAGTCTACACCACATTGGATACGCTACTCGAACTGTTGATTGATTACCAGAAGATCGTTGATTTCGATTGCTTTGCTGCCCTAGTCTACTCGTGTTTGCGGACATCGTCATACTTGTGATGTGTGTCTCGTTAAGTCTGCCTAACACTAAAACACAACATTCGCTACTAGTAAATTACGTTATCAACAACCCGTTATTTACCTAAACCCGGATTCTTGGAATCCGAAAGTGATGAGTTTGATTGGACGCCTGATAGTCGACTATTTGATGCATTTAATACAGTTTTCATAGTCTTTTCATCACAAAATAAACCCGCGTTCGGTTCGCCAAAAGGCATTGCGTTCGTTTCAGCAGTGTAACATTTTGCAGCGGAAGATGGCAATCATCTTTCAACTGCCGCAAAAATCAAACCAACTTTTTAACTGTCATCGGATTTATATTACAACTTTAATTGCTGAAGCACCAGAAAAGAAACAGAAAGAAAAAGGATATGCAGAATACAGTGTTATTCAAATTGTTTAAGCAACTTCATTAAATGACTTGCGCGACGAATGAAAAGGAATCTGTCCGCATTAATTTAATGAGAAAATTCATTATTATTGCTGATATTGTTAACGCAATTTATCCTTTTCTGTTGGATAAAAAAGAATAACAAGTCAGAGATGTTGAAGATCAAAGAGAAAATAAAAATACAGATAATTTGAGATTTCACATAAAACTGAACACTGAAAAACTGAGTCAGAAATTTTTCGACTTTTATGCAATTTCGAAAAATACAAAAACATTTTATCAATCACAGTGGTGAACAATGACTGTTAGATTTTGTTTTCTAAACTATATAATTATATAACCTTGGATATAAAAGCTAAAAATGTTGCAGATCTAAATCAATTTTAACGCTGTAAAAAGTGCGCAAAATTCAGTGTCCAAAGCTGTAAAAACAAATCTCTCGAAATTCAACTTGTTAATGCTTGCAGATTGAGATATCAATAAATGAAATAATTCTGTTTGTTTATTTTGGAATGTAAGTATCACTTGTTGACAGTTGAAAAATTGATAATCTTGTTTGTGGACTCGTCTTTCGTTTCGCTGCTGTTCTTCTCACACCTAAATTTCAATAACAAGCAATGCTCAGACAAAAGTTACATCGGTGCAAATAAGCTTAAATTTAAAACCATAATTGCATCTAAAATTGATGATTATCTGACACTGCATGAAATTTTAATTAACAAAAATGAAGTGTATAAAACGGTTTTTATGTACTTAAACGATATGTCGGTTTTAAAGTTGTTTTAAAAGATTATGTAAAGATTTACAATTTTAAGGCAACTCGTAGAAACAATATTTTGGTTTATAACGACTTAACGTTGTTATTTGTGTTATACCGACACTTGGTCAAATTCCGTTTAAACCGAAGTGTGAATTAATGCGTGTAAGTACGGTATTCATTATCAAAACAATGTTTGCACAAATGCTAAATTCATGTTTATCTTTAAAACGAAGCCTCAATCTTACGTGGAAGCAGTAGTAAACATGTGTCTGTAAACTTTTTTGCCCGCTGATTGACATTTGAAAGTGAATGTTCTTATTTCCATTTCGGAGGATGTGTTCAACAATTCATTGTCACTATTTCGATCCTCAATAACTTGGTTTTCGTAAAGTTTTCGTTGATTTGAAATTGCGCAAATTGCGACATACACGGAAATCACTTGTAGAGTAACAACGAAAAGTTTAATATAAGGAGAAATGTATTCGTTTTCATACGATCCTGGGGTCACAGTCACAGATTCGATAACACTTTTCCCGTCTATTTGTAAAACAGTTATTTTTTAGTTTTCACACAATCTATAATTTTAAGTCCAACCGCAAAGTCAAGCCTTTGTTTTCAGAGTTTTGAGCATAAACATTGAGTATCTAAAGAACGTAACCAATTTTACAACAACATTTAATTATCCATATTAATCGTTTTGAAATGTGTGCTTTTTTATGAATAAATCACGAACTAAGTTCTGGACAAAGTGCTCATTAACATGTATATTGTTACTAAATTTACTTCCAAAAATTAATTTCTGCTTGAATTTCACAAAGGTTTGACTTTACCAGAATTTTGAGAATCTTACTATTTATTGTATTTTGAGCCAAATAATTTGCGAAATATATAAACCAAATTAGATAAGCAAGCACATAAGCCAACCAAAATCGTGTTGCTTTGAACTGAGAACCTAATATTCCAAAAATATGAATTAAAGTAAAAATTGCGGTCCACAACATAATCAAGATTTCGTCAACAGTCATGTTACGGTGAAATTGAGGACAACAAATTCCATTATCTCCATTGCAACAATAATGAATGTTGTCATCATATTTGAACTTCAGAGCTTTCGATTCACAATAACAATATCCATTCACCTGTCGCCGTAATGTTATGATATTTAAAGCAAACAGTGAAATATAAATGATGAACAGAACACTTGTCACCAGTTTCAATAAAAAAGATGTTCTTTCTATGAAAACAGTACTCATTCCTCCTCACTTGTCACGTAAGTCACTTACAGAAATGTTCAAATGTTTCACTTCTGTTCACAATGTACTCACAAATCTTTGCGAACAAAGTTAATATTTTCCGAATTATAGTTATAATCACTTTAAGAAGACAATGTTGTCAAATCACTGTTCAAATGTATCTTATCAAACACTTCATAACTGTGAGCCTTCGATTTTACTACCGTACAATAAACAAATTACATTGCTTCATGTGATAATTTGTGACTAACAAATGCTTTCAGTCGCTTTGTGAACGTGTGTATGAATATATATATATAAATAAAAATTGGTTACTTCAAAAATAGCTGAGTTTACAAATCAGTAATACAAATAATGGTAAAATCCATACTAAAAAGGTGGATGAAAATTTCACAGATGAGTTGCATTCATTGTCAGCACAGTAACATTCTTCCCAATAAACACCGTTTTCATGATAACCCCAATCGCAGCCCCAATTTATGCCTGTGAAATTGAAAGTTGACAGTTACATTAAAAAGTGAACTTTTTATACGGTACAGTACCTCTTTCCGAAACTTGAGCACACCTACGTATCACAGTTCGCCACCTTCCATCCCAAATGAAGCCTCGTGGGCCTTGTTGAATCGACTTATAGCAAAATGTGCCTGAAATGTGTTTATTGTCATTCAAACAATGTTTTCATATTTATACCTGGAGTGACAGCCTCTTCACCCAAACAATCAATAGCAGTGTTTTTCGATATGTCAAATGCGTCGTAAGCACCGCAGTTGTCATTCGTTTTGTCTTCGTCCGACGAGCATTGATAACATTTTATTGCTTCCGCTATGAATAACGAGCATGTTAGTTAAGCACACCTGTGAATTTTTCACCTTTTTGTGTACCAAACAAGAAACAGAGACAAACTACAGCAGTAAATAATTGTAAGCGACACATTATTTTCAAAAAATCAGCAATACAGGTTGAAAATTTCGTATTTAAAGAAAATACACATATTTTGTATGGAAACGGCGACCACAACAGTAGAATACCTGTAAAGGGTGTTTCCCGCCGATTACCTGTTCGCAACGCTCCTGCGAGAAGTCAACTGTCCATTTGTTTCTGTTTTGCTCCTGCTTTCACCAAAGAGATGGATTCCTTTTTTATTTTTGTACTTATTACATTTTGTATTACTATACCACAAACAGGTGCGCTACTCATCTGAAATGTTATTTGTTTGTTTTATAATCTTCACAATCATTTAATTGGTATCATTTGTCTTTCGTTATCACTAATTTCATTTTTTGCAGTAAACTGTATTCATTGTTGGAGTTGTAGCTCTGAATTGGATCCGAAGTGCGCTGATCCTTTTGATAACACAACCGATTACTTGTTTAAATGTCCTGACAAAAGTAAATTTAAAATTTAATGATTCAATAATGAACTTTTGGCGCATTCATTCTTAGACATCAATGGTATTTGGCAACAATCAAAGTTATGTCGTAAAATAAGGCAGAAAGTAGAAGGATATTGGAGAACGATTCGTGGCTGTGCTTACTTTGGTGAAGCCGGTGAAGGCAGCGGAAATGAAAACGTCT
>NCKV01001291.1:0-10841 GCA_003675905.2 Leptotrombidium deliense
CTTGGAGTCGGCTTCTTCTGTAGCAGGATGATCTTCATACTCGAACATTGTTTTAATGTCACCTCGTAATAAGGCTAAAGTTAACGGCAATCCAATGCAAGCTGGGACTAGATATAAGAGCGCTGGTTGTGCATGATTGTACACAGTCATAACCAAGATTGTAACCACCAATCCAAGAACATAAGCAACGAAACCAGTGTAGAAATAGACGTAATTTTTTCGTTTTAAACTGAAACGGACAAAAAATGAGACAAAGGAACTATAGTTTCAAGATCGTTGTACCTGAAATCAAAACGTAGCAATAATGCAATGAAAATTCCAGGGATCACAATATCTCCGAGTCCCAACATGGCGTAGTTTGTGCCATTAAATCCTTGCTCAAGAAAATCTTGAGGAAATATAAGTTTTATCGGAGCTTCGAATGATTTGGCGACAGTAACCATTACGTCAGTTCCGAAAACCCAGAAGATATCATACACAAATAATCCACCGAGAAGTATGCAACCAGTGGCAACTCGATTCAGATGCAAGAGTTCAACACCGTTTATCGAGAACGCAATTCCGAATAAGTTGTTTGCAATCCAGTGCTGTTTGAATCAGTCAATTTTGATATATTTACATCAAACTTACTTTTTTCCAAAGATACCAAGCACCACACACAGAAGATATCGCCAAACACAAAATGTCTCTTGTGTCAAATTCAAAATCTATTAAACTTTCTTTTTCACTATCGTTGCCCTTGGTGAACAAAATGTGATATGGAATTACTGGAAATGATTGTGGAAGAAATTTTTTCGCAAATGGAGTCAGAATATGAGTCAAAGCCAATACTCCAAGTAAGAAGAAGTATCCTGTTAACAACAAGTTTATGTATTCCTTGGAAAATACCTGCAACGGAGGCAATTGCAATGACGTTGTAGTGCGTTTTTTTACTAACTTTAAAAACTATGTATAGTCCAAAAAGTGCACCGCTGGCAATTAGAGGAAACATCGCGGCATCTTTACTCGTAACAGTTTCCGGCATTTCTCCCGATATCTGAACATAAAAGTAAAAATTTGTATATTACAATGTAATACAATCAACATAAAAGAGTGATCTCGTTCTTCTCTTACATCTCTCTGTTCTTTTTGTTGTTGATGCGCTTTTACAGATTTAAATGATCCAATAATTATTGGCAATACAGCCATAACCACCAGTGAAACGTATGCCACTGTTCGTCCTTCTGGAGAAGCCTTTGGTTTTGACTCAGTTCCATTTGTGGCAACCGTTTCATTGACAATTTCTGCTACAGTAGCATTAGCTTCATTAATTACAGTTTTTAAGACTTCTGAAAACGAAAAATACAACGAATCCATTTCTCCGACTTTTAAAAAAGTGTACACGAATCACGTTTGACACAATGGGGATATTTTTCAAATTTCATTCTTATTGCTGATTCCATGCACTACAAATTAATTAGCAACTTTCATTACTTATTTCAAACATCAACAACTTATGATATCGAAACAAAACAAAAAACAATATTTCGTTGCATAGCTTGTGCAAATATTTTGCAAACTTTATTTGTTATTGTTGAAGCTCAGTTGCTCAGTTTTGTTTACATAATCGAAGATTTCAATAGAAATACTCATACTTTCAAAGTCGTGAGTAAGTGCGGAGTAAATTAATATATTAATAACTTACAATAGTACGTAATGAAAAAATCGAAATCAATGCTTTTTTTCTCTTACTAAAAAAGTTCTTTGAATTAAGAAAATGCATGATGTTTGTTTTGAGCATAAAACTTAGAGGGAAGCAATGGATGAAAGATCCCTTAAAATCGACGTTGCGATTAGAAGCAAAGTGACGTGTACAGAGCGGTGAGCGGTACACCTGTTATTACTGTGAACATCACGACTCATCAGTACTTACAATGAGTATCGTTAGAGTAACACTTGGTGCATTTCTGGTTCTTTCTTTGCATTGTTCTGGTCAGGTGCCTCCTTCCGGAAGCAATCAATACGAGTTACCA
Organism: Leptotrombidium deliense; assembly: GCA_003675905.2. Classification (NCBI taxonomy): domain Eukaryota; kingdom Metazoa; phylum Arthropoda; class Arachnida; order Trombidiformes; family Trombiculidae; genus Leptotrombidium; species Leptotrombidium deliense. Next base: position 2,013 of record NCKV01001291.1, read on the forward strand.
TTCAAACGCTTCGAATACAAGTATTCATTCAAAGGTCCGTATTTAGCACAGAAAGATGGAACCGTTCCGTTCTGGGAGTATAAAGGAGATACTATCGCTTCACAAGACATGGTTCGAATCACTCCGTCGTTAAGAAGTAAACGAGGATCTATTTGGACAAAAGTTCGGTCATCGTTTGAATGGTGGGAAGTAGAACTCGATTTCAGAATTAACGGGAGAGGTCGATTGGGTGCCGACGGAATCGGATTTTGGTTTGTAAATAATATTCCACAGGAAAACACAAATCCAGAAGTTGAAACGGTATTTGGTGTTTATGGCCCATGGACTGGTTTAGGAATCTTTTTTGACTCCTATGACAATGGTGGTAAAGCACACAATCCTAATCTTATTTTGGCAATGGTGAATGATGGCACAAAAGTTTATGACAATACAAATGATGGAATTAATCAAAGATTAGGATCTTGCGTTCGTGATTTCCGAAACAAACCATTCCCAATTAAAGCGAAGATCGAATACTACAAGAACACTTTGACTGTATTATTCAACAGTGGCACAACAAATGTAGAAGACGCATATGAGATTTGTATACGTGTGGAAAATGTGTTCTTACCACAAAGCGGACATTTTGGAGTTTCAGCAGCGACCGGAGGATTAGCAGACGATCACGACGTCTTAAAATTTCTTACTTCTAGTCTACATCCTCCAGGATCTCAGCCCAAAAAAGGAGGTGTCGCTGATCTCGAAAAAGAAAAATTTGCGAAAGAATATGAGCACTACAAAGAGAGCTTTGAAAAACAAAAGGAGGATTACTATAAGCAACATCCTGATGAGGAGAGGAAATACCGTGAACAGGAAGGATATTCGCCTGAGAAAGAATATGAAAGTATTGGTGAACGAAATTTGCAACAGATTTATGCAATTCAAAGCGACATTTCAGCTGTCTTAAGAGCTTCGAATCATAAATTAGACGAAATCATTGGTCGCCAGGAAAGGACGTTATCATTGATAAGTAACATTCAAGTTGGAGGAGGTCAAGTGCAAACTGGAGCTGGTGGTATAGCAATGCCGATTCAAAGACACGAAGTTGATTCATTGTTGAATATGCAGCAAGAGTCTGTACGAACATTAAGGGAATTAAAGACACACGCAGCGCAACAGCAACAATTCCAAGCACAACCTGCGTCCGCACAACAAGCCAATATGCACAGTTTGCAACAGCAACTGCTCACTGAAACACGAGATAGCGTTAACGTGCTTAGGAAAGAACTGGGAGCAATCGCTTCAAAACTAGCGGAAACTGGAGGCTATAGAGCCAATGTAGAGTGTCCACCACCAGCGAACTGTCTGTCTTCCAGTCATTTTTTCGTATTTATGAGTCTTCATTTGATAATACTTATCGCTTTTTCGTTTTATAAAAGCAGCAGAGAAAGTGCCGCAAAAAAGTTTTATTAACATAATTGCCGTTAATAAAAGTGAAAAGTGCCGCCTATCACTTTTTATTTGTTTGTGTTTATTCCAATTCTTTTTAATAATTCTAGTCGACATTTTGGAACAGTTATGTGATTTATCGTCATTAAACACTCACTTTATTATAGTTCAGAGTGACAAATTTATTAATTCGATATAAGCACAACAAATTCAGGATATTCAGAGGTCGCACAAAGAAATTAATTTTTTGCGTTCAAAGTATTATTTTCATGTTTAACAAATTTCAGATTTTTATGTAATGAGTATGCCATTGAGTAACATATATTTATTTTATTCCATCACATTTATAAACTATAGCAAGTGCTTTTGTAATTTTTGGAAGAACAAAAAAAAACTGACAAAATACATATTCAAAAATTTTTTGATAACATGAATATTTGTAAACATGGGAAACATGATTTGTTACAAACCATAATTTCTGTATTATACTGGCAGAAGCATCGGTCCCCGTCAAAATATTCTTTGCAATCATCAGATATTTCAAAATAGTTGTTTTTGAGCGCTCACAATTTACCAACATTTATATTACATTTGTACTTTTCAACTCGGTGATTGTGTCCTACAGTAGTGAAACAGTTACTACATAGGTCAAAATCATCGCATTCCAAGCAATGATATCTAGGTTCTGTAATACATCTTTGACAGTTGTTGCACGAGTAACCATCTTTTCCTATAATTGTGAAATATTAAATTATAAATTACTCAAACATTTATTGGTACCGTTATGTAATTCGTATAGAAGAGCCATGGTTGAAAAAATGGCCCTTCTTAGACTAGAAAATTCGTAATGTTTTTCACGTGCCATCATCAAAAATGCATCACGACCATCCATCAAATCGCAGTTGATTATGTCGTCCGGGTCACTTATTGGAGGCAAGTTGGCAGACCCAGCATTGTTTAAACAGACAACAAAATATACATCTTTGTGTTTTTCCATTGCTGCATATAATTTAGCAGTCAATTCTTGCTCCCATTGTTGAAACTATGGTGAAAGGTACAGGTAAAATAAAAAAAACAAATCATTTACCTGATTACACGGTAACTGACTTTCAACATTATCATTTCGCTGCTTTTGTTTGTTTGACACCTTATTCATATTCGAATTCTCGTAAGGTTTAGTTTCATTCTTGCATTTAATCTCGTTACCCCAACAGTCATTCACATTGTCCAAAAAACTGACATGCCAATTATTTACTAAGGATTTGAACATTGTAGTCTCCATGAAAGTAGCGTTTTCTTTTTCGAATAGCGATGGACACAAACTAACATCTGAATTGCTAACATATTCATCTAGCTGTAATTTCGCTTGCATTTGATTCTGTTGTTCCATTTCGATCTCTTTAATTGATTCTTCAATTACATTAGGCCAAAAATCACCTTCAAAATATGGTAATTCCGTAGCTGACTTAAAATTATCCTCTTTCGCTTGGTCAAATATATTTTTAAAACTCGTAACGATTAATTCATTCGATCCTTTCTTAAACAATCGATTGTACCACGTCTGGAGTCTTTTTTGTGTTGGAACCTTCTGGTTATTCGGATGACGATGAAATATATAATCACTGTCTTTCAGAGGAGGACAAGCCCAAATATAAACCTTTACAAACCCCATCAGTTTAACATAATTCATGTAACCGAGGAGAATTTCATGATAAACATCAGTCCTATATTTTTTTGGACTGAAGAAATTAACTGAATCCAAGTAAGACAGATAAACACATCTATGAAAGAAAATCATTAAGGCTGTACATTAAAAATTCAAATACCTTGAGTTGAGAAAACTGCTATTCGTACCATATTCTTGCACGTAAAAACCAAAAAAGCAAACATCGAAACGATTTATTTCTGTAAACGCTAGAATGGTCTTTGACCGATATGGGATTTTATCTGACCAGTCATCTTTATCGAAATATCTATCAAGTTAAATGTTTCAGCAATGTCTACGTTTCGTTATATACTTTTTTCGCATTAAATCCTTTACTTGTGTAAACTTATCCGAACTTGAAACTACACGAATGTGAACTCTAACAGTGTTGCAATCCTTTTTCCTTAAAAAATCATTTACACGATTTTCAATAAATTCACCAAGTTGAGTTTGTTTCAAACATTTGGCACTGAACTTATTCTCTACTGGTTTGAAACCTTGTGCCATTAGACAATGATTACAAATAAAACTAAAAGAAATATAAAGAAACTCAAATGATGATTGAAATAAAAATTACCCTTTGGACTGAGGTTTGTCCAAATAAAGTACACAAATTGGGTGTGATTTCCTGCCACATTTTACGCATTCAACTAAATCTTCCAAATCCGAACGATTGTTTTGACATTCAATGAATTGATGTTTGGGAACTGATTCTGTGGTAGTTCCATTCGCCAATGAATCTTGAATATTCACAGTGTCACCAGGAATTTCAGAAAAACATTTCAAACAGTAAACTATCCTGTGTAGTAAAATTTAAAACGTTTAAAATAGTTTACGAAAGCAATATCAACAACCTGTTCTGGTAGCAGAAATATTTTGCGTTACTAAATATCGCACATTGTCGATTTCCCTGACAATATAGAGTCTGCGGATTGAAGTAATACCGTCTACCACAACAGTGACCAAGCATATTCATTACAGGGTCTATATCTTGTTTAAACCTTTCTGCCAACTACACGATTCTTTAACATCATTCATCTTCCAAAAAGTTACTTACTTTCGTGCAACATTTGTAAACATATGAATTCTTTTTGTTATACAGCCAGGCATTTTCAAACATAAGCCACATGTCATTAACAAAACTCCAAGCGTCTGAATACTCGCCTAAATGTTGATTTTCAAACAGTGAAAATCATTAGAAAATTACCTGTGTCTAACTTTCGCTTAATCGTCAACAAATCTATTGGTTTCTTGATAATACTGAAATAATCAGGTATTCGAAGTTTAATAGGATCTACCGGTTCTCTAAATGGTAAAGATTCAGGATATTGAATCCACAATTTTTCTAGAATTGGTGTGAAAACATTTTTTAACATCTCTGTTATAGGATTCAACCATTTTCCGAGTATAGTAAAAGATGGAATATCAGTATTATGTAAATTATCCACAGATGACTTATCACATTGTATGTATAATCCAGGGCTGAATGCAGCAACGCTTTGAGAAAGCTTCACTTCGCTCCTATCATTATATGGCTTCACACGTAACCTTTCGGTTTTTTCTTTAGATATATTTAGTGTAGGAGTTGAATCAACCAACGAATGATTTTCCATAACTTCCATTTTTTCTTGAGATTCAAGTCTTACTCTTTTCGTTTTTGATGTTTCGGTTGAAAGTCTATTTGTTCTTAGTTGATACACTTTTTGTACTCCCACAAGCTTTTCTTGCAGACGGCGGTTGTATTCTTCTACACTTTTAGACATTTGATATGAATCTTCTTCGATTTGAAGAACAATCATTTTGAGACGATTAATTCGAGGATCACGAAGCATACAATCCTTAAAATTCGGAATTAAACCTCGAAGAAGTTTTTCAACTTCTGAAGTCCTTGAGAATTCATTCACAAGCAAACGCCAGTCAACATTCTGTGAATTTCTATTTTTGCAGAAATCAGATTCAAATCTCAAAGGAATTGACGTTGTCTAAAATAAACGAGTACTAAACTAGTGTAATTTCAATGTGAAAAATCATACCTGATTCAACTTATGCTTTAGAATCTCTTGTTTCATACATTTACAATTTGGTATACAACACATATTCCAATGGTTTATGACCTCACGAGACTCAATACATTTAAAATAATTGCAGTCGAATGCTTTATACCAGTTACGTGATTATATTCAGAATTGTTTAATTTTTATATAAGATTTTTAAATATACTACTTTTTTAAACTCACCTCGAGTACAAGATGAAATATGATTTAAAATATTTTTCATAGTGTTGCAATGCGTTATAGAACACAGATCTTCGCTATTGAGTTGCTTTCCGCATTCCATGGCGTGTATCATCAACACCAACAGTCTCTGTTTTTGGTCTCCAAACTCTGATTCTTCACACAGAACCGGAAAATGGTTACTTTGGGCCATTGTTGGTAACTGCTAAAAATTATGTTATTTAGTTGCTAATTGAGTTTAATTCAATTGTTGTCATTAATTTTTCCCCAACGAGCTGAGTTTTAGTTTCAATAGCGTTACGTCGAATAAAACAGCGACATTTGTATTTAACCAAATCACGATATCATATGCTTGAAATTACATGAATTAACAATGAGTCACAAACTTGTCTCGGTAGTTGAAACAATCTGTTAACCCCGATTATCAACTCAACGCTTAGCAATGTTCGAAATTTTGTGTAAATTTTTTGAAACTTGCAATATTTTGCAAATTTTTCTTGCACTTGTAATTTTTGCAAAGGAATGATTTATATTAAGTAATGATATCATTGCTTTGCATGGTTTCAAAGATCACTATAAATAAAGAGTCTACTGACAAATTTTTGTTGCAGAAAATTAACTTTTGACTAATATGATTTGGGTATTCAGCACATGTTCAAAACTTTAGATTGACAACAATGTTAGAGTATTGAAGGTCAAAAACAGTTTCAAACAGAGAATTTTTGGAATTGATTGTTGACCAGAAAAGATAAAATGAAACCTTTTCGCTAAAACTGGATAATCGATGAATCATTCAACAATGACGCTAAATTGGTTGCTTTAAAATTTTGAGGTGTTCAGCCGCCGCCGTTCCAGGATATTAAAAAAACGGCGGACAATGTAATTTGCACTGATTGGATTTATTTCAAATTTGTTTTCTAATATTTGCTGTGGATTTACATTCCATTTTTCGAATTATTCACATTTCCTTACAATTGTTAAACCGAGTGGAGCTGTTAAAAATATTTTATTGTTTTCATGCTTCCTCGACGCATCTTGGAAACGTTACGGTTTTCAGTGTTAAAACTTATTATTACCTTTCGAGGAAAAATGTTTCTGTTTTCACACTATTGAAGGCAAGCAAAATTATCTTAATTGATATTCTCAAGATTTAAGATCCCTTTTATCGAAAAACGTGTTTTGACATATTTTGTTCAACTCAATATAACCACATTTAACGTCACTGGTTTTCAGCCTGGTTTATGAATTACCTAAATGCGTTGAAAAATTAAACATCGAAATTATTATAGTGTATTGATGATAAATAAGAAAGTTGTGGCATTTATTTAATTTAAATCGCGCGTAACTTGTAGACTACGATTTTACGAATTGTCTAGTTTTTGGAATTTGATTTGAGCATAAAGAAAGACAAAATTGAAGAACTGTTTTAAAGTTTATTAGTTTAATATTTTGCTGTTCTCAGCTGAAAGATGACAAAATGAAGACGTAAACTACACAATGAAGATAAACTCACTCACAAAGACTTAATTTAATTGTAATCAACGATGTTTGGAAGTGGTTTCTACCTTCGCTTCAATGATTTTCATACTAAATAATGACAACAAATGGTCGCTTAAGGTATGATTGGTCTTAAAATCAGCGTTTACTTCCATTCAATTTCATATCTGTGAAAACATGAATCTTGTAAATCGATGTCCAAATGTAATGAATAATCAATAAACAAGTGTCGCAGTGAAACTATCCTAATTCTGTCCGTATTTGCACAAATTCCGCGAACAACACATTCGTGGTCAGCGACAGTATATTAAACATATTTTATATAACAGACACTTCATAAGTTCTCCACAAACTTCGTCAGCTGGTCCTGTGGCGTTAACTCTGGCTGCTGTTGTGCCTGCGCGTGTTGAGGTTGAAATTCGCTTTGTTGTTGAAACAGGAGCATATCTGTCGGGTCCTGTTGTGCTTGAAGCGTTGGTCCACCCGCAGTCGTCAGATTATATCGTGGAGAAGATGGAAGTCGCTGTTGAGGTGGTGATCTCATCATTGCACCTCTTTGCGGCTGTTGCAGCTGAGTTTGTTGACCCCAAAACCTCTGTTGCTGTTGAGGAGACTGCTGATACAATTGTTGAGATGTCTGGGGCGCAGCGAATCGTTGCTGTTGCTGCTGTTGCAAATTCTGCTGTTGATACAATTGTTGCTGTTGGGACGCTTGAGGTGGTAAGAAACGTTGTTGTCCCTGTGCTTGGTTCTGCTGTGGCTGTAGCTTTAAACAAATAATTACCATCTACTATTTCTCAAAATGATGATTACCTGCTGAGGTGGTGTCAACTGAGCCTGAGCTTGTTGTTGTGTAGATTGCTGCTGTGTTTGACGTTGTCGAAGGAATACAGCCATTAATTTTGGATTAGACTGTAAGATATTGATAAGCTCCTGCTTCTGTTGTTCTGATGATGGAGATCTAAGAGTGGCTAACAACTGTTGAATTGCTAGTTGCATCCCTTGACCTTGTTGTCCACCTGCTGCAGCATTCGCGGCAACACCACTAGCTCCAGCCTGATTCATTTGCTGTCCCTGCATCTAATGTCACGGTTAACAATATATCATCTCATGTCCACTCATACCTGTTGTTGCATCTGTATTTGTTGTTGCTGCTGAGGTTGAGTTGCTTGCTGACCTGCTAAAGAACTCAAACTCTGTTGCAACTGCATTGGCTGATTCCCAGGTAATTGTTGACGTAGAACTTGTTGTTGCTGTAATAACTGCGTCTGAGGTTGTGTCTGCTGTGGGACAAGCACTTGGTTTCCGACAGGATTTTGCAGTCGAATATATCGGGACTGTTGCTGCTGCTGCTGATACCACTGTTGTTGCTGTTGACTCATATGTTGGGACGACTGCTGCTGCTGCTGCTGCTGTACCTGCACCTGTTGCTGCTGCTGTTGCTGTACCTGCACCTGTTGCTGCTGTGCTTGTTGCTGTTGCTGCTGCGCTTGTTGCTGTTGCTGCTGCTGTTGTTGAGCTAATAGCATTCTCTGTTGCAATAATTGCTGTTGCTGTTGTTGTTGAAGAGCAGTCTGCTGTGGAATTGCAGTACGGACTGGTTGCGTAGCAGGTATTTGAGGCTTTCCTTGATAGGAATGAATCGGCTTTCCTTTCCCATAAAGATTGTTGGAAGGAGGAAGTTGTTGCTGTTGTCTGGCAACTGCTGCCTGCACTTGTTGTACAGCTTGAAGTGCACCAACTGGAGGTGGAGTTACTGTTGCAGGTTTCATGTAGTGTTGCTGCTGTTTAAATTAAACAATTAACTTATGTAAGAAAGGCAAAAGTTTCTCACTGTTGGCTGTTGAGGTGATGGACTGTAATCATGCTGCTGTTGTGGTTGTGATTGTTGAGATTGTTGGGAAATACTCGTCATTGTTGCAATTCGCCTCCTCAAGATATGTTGTTGCTGTAGTCTTTGTTGTA
>NCKV01001292.1:0-10841 GCA_003675905.2 Leptotrombidium deliense
ATATTTGAAAATATTAACGTTAACAATGTTTGCTGTAAAATTAATTCTTGTTGCAGTAATTTGCATAAATGCTTGCAACTGTGAATGCGTGCACAACATCGCTTGTTCTGAACACAATGCGGCATTGTGTTTCGACAGACATGCTAGTCTTACGTTTGAACAGGGATCGTGCGCCTGTTGTGGTGGAGTCGTCAACAATGCAACTGATTTGCATAAATTTCATAAGGAAATTCGTACTCTGATGGATGCACTGAAAGAATTCGCCAAAGATCTTCGCGAATACGAAGCAAATCTTGTCTAATTTCACCGGAGACTGACTGCCTAAACTCTAATTAATAATCCAAAATGTTATATGTAATGAATACTGTCTGCTTGTATGATCAATATTATATTACTAAGTAATGTCTCTAATAATTATTATTTAACGTCAAATAATGACGGCAACGATGACATTTTCAAAATGTTATTAGAATTATAATTGTGCTAAAAATAAACTCAACCGAAATTAAATATGATTTTAAGTTCAAGGATTATTTTTGCAAAACTTAACTTTTTAATTGAATGTGTTATAAAAATGACAGTTAATCGATAAAATTTTAAATAAAAGTCTTAAACAAATTTCTTTATACAAAACTTAAATTTAGTTGAATTCATTGAATAATGAAAGTGAATTCTTCGCAAAACATTCATTTTGATTATCAACATGCAAATCGCTCGCTAATGAAACGTGTAATTTGCTTCACTTTCGCAGTTTCCTTTCGCAATGAAACATTAAACAAAAAGAAAATTTAAAAATCAAAAATGCATGTTTTTAGAAAAGGAATTCACATGAATTTAAAATTTAACAATACTTTTGTTGTGGCTTTCCTCTTTCTTTTGTTGTTGTAATTCATTTTGTGACACACTTTCAAAGCATTTTATTCTTATTTTAAAGGTTTCAAATGAACGTGTAATTAAGTAAATCATTGTAATGGATTACTGCAATTATACTTAAAGCGAAGCCACAAAAGAAAACCACAATTACAATACTTTCGAGGAAGTAAACATTGAACTGCAACATACGCACATCAAACGTCAATTGAACCACATATTTGAAAACAGCGAAGCTTGCTTTTTTGTCACTGAAAGCAATGTTCAAGAAATTTTGTTTCACTTTTTCGACTTTATTGCAAAGTCGCGAATTTGAAAATAGTTTCAGTTAAAGCACGTTTGCAAAGCAATCAGAAAAAAAACATGTAGTTGTCCTAAAGTTGTATAAATAAATATTGAATAAATTGTGAAATATCAAAAAATTGTCAGCTTGACACTGTAACTGAAGAAACTTTACTTTTTTGAGAATAGATAATGTATATCTCTGGACACAAAGCTGTGGGAATCCGAATCACTTTTTAGTTGACGCTAATCAAGAGAGATTCGGAAGTTTCGGAGATTGTTTTAGTTGAAGTTATAATTGAAGTTCTTCTGCACTACTTTATGGACAAAACTGTATCTTTCATTGTACGCAATACTATAAATACAATATCGGACACAACTGAACAGTCCTTAATCACCACTGAAGATGTGGACTGACTTTATGTCCGATACTGTACGTAATCCTTTTCAGAGTTGAGCACGTGATCGGATTCACACAAACTAATGCGTATGCATAGAGATTTCATTTTTACAAACCGTCATTTTGACATTTCATACCGTAGGCATTTTTATCTTGACAAAGAATACCGTATTACCACACATTATGCTGCATGTCGGTATAAATCGAGTTTGACCAAGTACTATATCCCGGATTACAACGATATGTCGTTATAAAGCGAGGGGGAAAATTTTGTTGAAAAGTTGATCAAATTCACTTTTAACGACAGGTTTTTAAAGAAAAAAGAGCGAAGTATCAATATTTGGAGTCAAAAAATGATAGAATGATTTACAGCATAATTAACCCGAATTCTTTAAACAGGTGAAGCTGAATATCAAATTTGATAATAGGATAAAAGCTTTATTAATTTTGCAATAAAAAATTTTACCCCATTTTATAACGACATGTCGTTAAGGACCAACTCTTGTTTTTTGAAAATCTGGTCAATTTCACTTATACCGTCATGCAGATAATGCGGTGTAACAAGGTATGGTGAATATTCAAAGTTAAATTTATGGAAAATTAGAAACCATTGCTTATTTATCAATCAGTGTAATAATTTCCATGACATTTGGCATGTTTACTGGAACACAAAGTTGAAACACTGTTGCAGCGTTTATATGACCTTTATATTGATTTTTTAAAATCACGCAGTGATTATTCAAACATGAACTAAAACACACATTCTTCTTATACTTTAAAATGAAGATTATCTTAACGATCATTTGATGTTTAAAAGCTGAGCTATTTATTTTACAAATTCGTGAAAAGTTTTTTCGTACAAACATTACATTGCAAATTGCAAGTTAAGCTTTCATTCGTAAACAAACTAGAGCAGTGATGCATAATGACAAGCATGTTTGTACAGAATGTCAGCTTTTGATTCAGGTTTTTGCAATGGAACCAAAGGTATAATAATTAAAATGTTACGCTGCTTTTACTAACATTGATACCATAGTTGGATGGATTGGATTGAACCATATTTTCTCTCAATAGCTACATACAATGCAATACAATACATTGTTGCATCGAATCGCATAGAAATTTCAATGAAGTTGACCTGGTTTTGTTACAGAATCAAAAGTGAATAAAATCATCCATTTTCCCTGAAGAAAAGGATGACATTACACACACTGAAATATTGTTACTTTTCCAGCGGTTTTAAAAGTGTGACTTTATGCAAGTATGACTGTAATTGACACTTGGTTGACAGTATTTCAACATTTGAGTTGTTGAAACCTAAAACCAAAAATTGATGCCACACATTGTGAAATGATACATGTAATAGCTATTCAAATGACTTTCACTTGATTTATTGTTAGCAGTGAAGTTTATAAATAAATTTAAAGTAACTAACGTGCAATTTTTTTCAGATGCATAAAAATATGAGTTATTTAAACATACTGTGAATTTAAATTCCAAAATTAGTGTCCATTAATGTGCAAGTTAAACGGCAGCTATAATTTACACGTTTTTATTAATATTTAATAAAACAAAACACGAACACAATGTTTTGTATTTGTTTGATTTTTTTGTTTGTTTTGACTAGCAAGATGAAAGTTGCAAAGATTGCGTCAGTTTTTTGCAACAATTGAAATTGATCATTATGTCTGAGCGACATTTTCAATAACAGCGAAATTATTTATTATTATCATTTGTATGACAGCAGCAAGGTAATAAAAAATAATTTAAATAAAGTAACATTGCGGAAAATACAACAGAAATTACTTTATTGTATCGTACGTAATGGAAAAATAACATATATTCAATGAACGAAGTTGGCATTACATTCGAGATAAAAGCATTCATTGAAATATATTTTCGAATGAAGTGAAGAACACAAAAAACTACTACCAGTCGATTGCCTCCTCAACTTTACTTTGTCAAACAAAATAGAGTTCTGTTTGCAGGAGAAAGAAAAACATATTTTAGTTACTCTCAAAACTTGTTCTTATTCATTTCGATGCTTTTTTCTATGAAATCGGAGCCGTAATTCAATGCCTTTCGAATACGAACCACGAAAACCAATGATAACATTTTTTATGTTTTCTCATTTTTTCGTTTCGAAGAAAAAAGACTCAAATGTACGATTTGAAAACAGAAGTAACTTCGTTTTCGGTGAAACTCTGTCGAATGAGATGAAGATTTTCACCGAAAATTGGGTGCATTCACAAAATAGCATCTTTATTCGCTTAAAACGATGTGTTTGTTCGCCTGTCGATGCTCTCTTTTTACTCCCAAAAGAGAAATTCAACGAATATTTTGTTGGCCACCGCTTTTCACTCGCAAGCAATATATTGCGAACTCCTGTAACTGATTTTTAAGTAACCTTTGAAATAATAAATCGAGCTCGAAGTTATCGGGCAATGTGATCGTGCACACATACACATCATTTGACGCTGTTTCTTTTGCAAAAAGGCGTTGCAAAAATATACATTTCATTCTTTAATTTTTGGAAGTATATTCGACATGCAACGCAGGAGTTTCATGGTTTGCAAATAAACAAAAAAATTACTTTTTCGAAAGGCACATAAAACTGTGTTGCTACACTGTTTGTGTATTAAAAATATCCAGAATCAATAGTTAAACTAAAAAAATAGCAGTGAATAAAGAAGAAACCGAGAAACGTGTCCTGATTTTAATTGAACGCAATAAGAAATGTCGAATCTGGAATGGATGCGCGTAACGAAAAGTTTTCGTTTCAAATTAAATCACAGACTTTTTACTCGCGAAAATCTTTGTGAAGCAAATTATGTGTTGTCTGCCTTTTTTCTAACAAAACACATTCTTCGGTACAAAAGTAAAACTATTATTGATTTAACGTCCCAACAGTCCCAGAGACATTTTAAAATTCAATGTACGATTGCGTTTCGTTGCGCGATACATTCCCTCCTCTGTTGCTCTGTGCGCAGTCTTCGCTTTTTGCGCGTCTATGGAATTCACAGAGACTTTCGGCGAACAGAAATGCGTTCGACGCTTTCAGAGAAACAATTCTGAATACTTTCAAGCAAGCAAGCGTGTGTATTGCACTTGCAACTGAACTGTAATTGAATGCCAGTTTGTGAAACAACACGACTGCAATCAGAGCTCGAAATAGATTAAACAGCGCAAAACTGACGCTGAACTGAAGTGTGAATTGAAGTCCGAGTATGTTGTGTGTGTGTTCGGTAAATAAATGTGATTCAATCGTAGTCAACAATCCCGGCTTCAATATGCGTGTATTTCGACAGTAGAACGAATTCACTTTACTACTACATTTCACGTTGCGTGTGTTTGGTTTGCGAAAACTTTTTCGCGCACCGAATGAATGTTTGTGTTTCGAATGCAGTCTGGAAACAGAAAAGTTGACAAATCGATGTTAAAACTAAAATTGAGCAAACTTTGCGGAAAAGTGTTTCTCTTAACTTATCTTCATTAGTCTTTTTGTTCTGTGAGAAAAAAGCGGAAAGTTTATTCTCTTCTTCGTTGTTCACTTCTTTTTATACTCTTATTCTTCGTCGAATACAACGAAAACGATTCAAGATTCACGAGTCTCGACTGTTCGCTTTGCAACCTTTAAATTAAACCTTCTTTTGTTTTGTTCGCGAAACAAAAATATAGTTCACATAAAATGGCTATCGAAGATCAGGATACTCTCAAATATTACACTTTTTGCTTCATTTTCATGCTAATAACTAAAGGCAAGTTTGCAAGTTTGAATAGTGTTGCAAATAAATTTTCATTCAACGCTTTTGTTACGCACAAAATTGAATTCTGTTTTCGCAGTTTGTGTGCAGATTTGCAATGAATTATTTACGAAACATTGCAACTAAATGAATTAATGTGTATTTCGGCTCAAATCTGCTATAAATTCAATTAATTTCATAGCTTGTGCTAAAAGCAATTGAAAAAGAATTTCATCTCAAAAGAACTGAACTGCAATATAATAATATTAATAATTCAAAAAAAGCATCAAATTTCGAGCATCTTGAAATTGAAACCAAAACTAATTTCAATTTTATCAAAGACTCATATTTGTCTTTCAATTCGATTGCGTTTTTGCAATATTTTGCTTGTTTCATTTTTTCAGTTTCATTTTGCATGCAATCGAAACATATGTAAGAAACACAGGAAAACAATGAAACACACATTATTATTTCGTATGAAATTGTAATACAAATATAATATATTTCCGATACATTTTATGCAGCAATTACATGTCCATGTTTTTATAGTTACATAATTTACTTTCGCATTTTCTGCGTTCATTTCATTTCACATCGAATATCAATAAAACTATTTTGTAAATCATTATTCCCAGAGAGCAGAAAAACGTTTAAAAAGATTAATACAAATGTACAGGGTGTACACACGTAAATATTGAAATTGTTGTTTTAACTTGAATGTTTAATGTTTTTAACTGAAGCAATAAATGTTCATTTGATAAATTGTATGCGAAGCCATTTTTGTTGAATGCATTTGTTAAATTGAATCAATTACCGATTATTTTGCAATCGCTATTAGACCAGAAATTTAAATATGCAACAATAATGTTTTCTTTGCAAAGTAAAAAAAAAGCAAAGAAGCGAAGCAAACGATGAAAATTAAACGAAACGCGAAAACACTTTTTTCCTTCTCTGCGAAAAAAATTGTCTAAAACGCAAAATGCTATGAAATTGAGTACATTTTTTAGCCTCAGTTGTAAATCTTTTGTCAAAGCAAGGATTTCGGTTTATCTTTGTGTGCACTGAAACCATACATTTCATTGTTAAGGCGAAAGTAACTATTTCTTGCTAAGAACACATTTGTGAGTTGCAATTCGTGACTTTCGACTGAAAAACAATTCGATTCTTTCTTACATTTTTCTTAACACAAAATAGAGAAGAAAATAGAGTAAATTGTGTATGTGTGTTTTTCACAATAAATGTTGAATTGTTAATAATTCGAGTGTAAATGTAATGAAAAGTTAATCGATACAATTTTGAGACACGCATCAAAATAATGCAATGACCTCAATGGTTTATTGAAAATGCTTTACTTTCTTAATAATAGGATGTTGATTAGAGTGCACATTGATTTCATGCAACAACATTTATGCAATGAAACAAATGAAATGAATCTAGTAAAAAATTAGATATTATAGATTATAGATTAATAGGTATATAAGTTCAAATGAATAAGGTGCATTTTGCGGCGTACATGTGTGTATAAGTTTGTTTCCATAGTTGTCGCATGCACTTCACTTCACTTCACTTCAATTATCGAATAACAACATTTTGTTTCGTTGAGTGTTTTAATTAAGTTAAGAGTGTGTTTATATAATCGTAATCTTTGATTGTCACTGTTTGCGGACATCCTTTTCGGACATTCACGCAGTTTCTGTAAATAAACAGAACAAAAAAATCACGAAAGCTTTTTTGATCCGAGGCTGATTAGTGATAATAAATTTTCGAGTCGTGTCCATTGGTCCATCACTTAACGTTCGCATTCATGTGTTGACCCTAGACCATCAAATACATTGTGATTGTGCAAAAAAATGAACAGCAAAATGTGCACATTAGAATTAGCTGTCAGTGAAGTGTCAATTAAAGAAATAATGAAATAATATTTTGTGAAATGAAATCAAACTTTTCGAACACATCATTCATAATTTTACGGTTCGTTGCGAAAAGCAATTAGAGTTTTTGAAACGCATTCAGAATCACAAGCAAATGGTTATTGACGTGAAATACTATGTGCCTCGTGAAACGAACGATTCGACCTCTTAATCGGTCTTTTATTGCGGATACGAGATGTGAACGCTTTTTAAAAGAAAATTACACAAAAGATGGCAAAAAGTGTATATGTGTTTGTGATGACGGCGAACGGACTTAACCTTATTTTTTACACTGCAAAAATGGTGAAGTAACAGATGCTCGACACTTGCAGTGGCAAAGAGAAAGTTATTTCATTCGAAAACGGATTCTTATATTCGAAACGTACTACTATTTCAATGGAGAAAAGTTCGTTCATTCGTGTTTCAGATTAGATTTTCTTTTCTTGGACGCGTTGTTAGCAAAGAAGTCAATTTCTATTTTATCTTTTCATCCCATCTTTCAAAAAAGAACAGTTACACGTCCGACTCATTCGCTGCGAGCCAATACTTGCCAATACTTCTCGCATTGTTCGACTTAGATGGCAAGCATTCAAATCACAACCGACAAAAAGCGGTCCAAACGACCCGAAATACACATTCCAAAGTCTGCGACATTTGTGACACGAATGTAAACGATGCGAACAATTGCACTGCATAACCGACTTACTCGATGTTTATACTGACTGACTGTATTCATTTTCAGCGCACGGATATCAGCAGTTTTTCCGAATTCGTCCGTCGGATACGACTGTTGTAAAGGCCAGTGATCTCGAACTGCAATGCAATATTGCCAATCAAGCTGGATCAGTGCAGTGGAGTAAAGATGGATTTCTTCTCGGTTTGTGTTGCTTTCTTCTTTCGACACTATTTTTAGCACGTTTTTCACTGTTTCGCTGTCTTATTTCTTTCTTTTCACTTTTTTAATCGAAAACTATTTTTTCAAAACGAAAGGATGAAATATATTCTCACTTCGTTTCAGTAAATATTTGCTTTCGTTTTACAAAAATTACTTGCAAAAAGTCAGTTGAAGTAAACGTGTATATGTTGCACATACGTATTACTTTACTTTACTTTGCTTTTACGTTCAACAAAACTGTTTCGATATTGTTCGGGAAATTGCGAATTAAAGGGTTCAACAGCGAACATTGTCATTTCAAGTCTCGCTCATGAATTGTTTTTTACATTGATTTATAATGGCGATCAAGTAAAGGATCACAAAACTGGCAAAAAGCTGCGTTAATTACAGACACAAATCATTGAATAGCTTTGATGAAGAAAGTTGCAGTGTGTAATTCGAACGATTAATTTTAGGTTTCGACGCTGAAATTCCAGGATTTCCACGATATTCGATGAGTGGTGATTCTTTGAAAGGTGTTTACAATCTCAGGATTAAAGACATTCAATTGGAAGACGAGGGCGATTATCAGTGTCAGGTGATTCTTGATTTATACTCAGCATGCAATGAGTTCAAACTTCGAACAATTTTTTTCTGCGAAAAAAATTGATTTTAATCGTATTTACAACTCGATTCTTTCCTTTGCGTTTCTTTCGTTTTTTGCAACATTTTTTATGCAACACTGAATAAAGATCATTTTTGCGCTTTGCTGCGTTCACAAAACGATGCGATGCAATATATTTGCAGCTTCAATGTAATACTGATCTATGAAAATTTTAGTGTTCACTGTTTCCAAGTTAAAACGTCATACTCTATTTCATATATATTATTTTCCGAAATTTCTTTTCGATATTTCCATCATTCGCGTTTGATAATCAATACATTTTCATTTGAAAATCATTCAGCGAAACGTTTTGCAACTTCACTTTTCATTCTCTGTAATTTCATTGTTTTTGCATAGTTTTTTCTATTTTTCATTTTGTAAAAGATTTGAATACTTTAGACTTTCAAATATTATAATACTTCGTGTTATTTTTCATATACTCGAAAGATTTTAATTTCATTCGTTGAATATGGAATTGCAATTGCAATTTGGTTCATTGTTCACTTGTATTCAATTCATGCAAAAAAAGGCGAATACGAAAAATGCAAAAAAGTGAATATAAATAAAAAGTTTTCTCGCCGAAGTATTATATTTGGCAAAATGAAAATGCATGTATTCAGTAATCATGTCATGCAAACATTAAATAACAGAAATAAAAAGATTGCAACTAAAGTGCAATTATAACGTTTAATTCATATATATGAAAAAATGGTGCTAACGTTTTTTTTCGAATAGAATTCTGAACTCTCCGAAAATGTGTACAAAGGGACAAAAAAATGGTCGTTATTTCCTCAAACAAAGTTAATTTCGCTGTAATTACATTAATGAGTAACTAATTTTAGTGTCATTTATAAAGCTTTCAAAAAATACACGACATTTACAGTCGAAATGTGCGTTGAATGCTAAAAAAGCGGACGAACCGTTTTCAACGTTATTTTTCGCTCATTGCGATTGTTTGCAAAAAAAAGTTTTCCGAAAACGATTCCATATGATACAATCGCTGCCAGAGCATTTAAATAAACTCGCTTTCCATGCAAATTCAAGTGAAGGCAAAACTCATTTTGAAATACAATTTTCACTTGTATTCGTTACTGAAAACAGAAACACTGCAAATCACTCGCATTCATTTCTCATTTTCAACTCTTTAAAATAAATCGTAAACTTTGCAGTTTGCAAGTTGCAAAAATTGAAAGCAAAAAGTTCAAATTCAATTCAATTCAATGGTTAAACATTGATTTATAAGCACACATGTTGTGCACGAATTTTTCCATTGGGAAATTATGTAACTGCAAACGGAAGCAAAGAACAAAAGTAGACGTTTTTTTGAATGGCAACAATTGCGGTAAATGAGTAGATGGTAATAAATAAACAATTTGGCTTGTCTCGTTTACAGTTGGAATAAATGCAAGTCAAGCATTCGTAACGAATACGCATTGCACGGCTTTCATTTGAATGAAATGAATACATGAGTTATACTTTCAGTAATTCCTCGTTGCACCGCAAATACTTTCGTGAGCACTTTTTGTGGTTGGCTTCTAATTGCAAACGTCAGTAATTACAGTTTTGTCGACGAATTAACTTTCGCAACAAAAGAATACACACACGAAACGACAGCAACACGCGACGATAAGCTTTTTTTCACGAATAATTCACAATTACTTTGTCTAAATGCATTCAACCTTAAAATTAACTTTTTATTTTCACGAAACGTTAATGTGAACACATTTTAACGAAACTTTCCATTTCAATTCATTTCAAATATTTTAAAGTTTGCCAAACGTTTCATTGATTAACATTCATATATAAAATTCGTTTTATTGGGTCAAACAAACTTTTCTTTCTTTCTTTGATTGATTCACTGAATTTGCAAAAGCAAGAAAAGCAAGTGAATTAAAGCAAAAATTGCGATGCAGCGTAAACAGTATAAATGCAAATGTGTAATGCTGAACATTGATTGCCAAAGGTTGGTCCAGCAGAGAACCAGAAGCCAATAAGGGCCGCAGCCAAAGTGACCGTTTTAGGTAAGTTCGAGCATTTGTGTGTGTGTGCTTGTGTGCCATTGTTTTTTCGGCGATCGAAAGCAGCGCAAAGCATGAAT
>NCKV01001293.1:0-10840 GCA_003675905.2 Leptotrombidium deliense
CTTATGTACGAACTGATAAAAAAATTAAACACGTAAACAAACAACGAACAACCAAACTAAATGTGGTTCATTGCCATTAATCTTGACGTTAATTAAAGAAGTGAAAAGCAATAATTTTTAGAAGACTATTTCTGAAATTGAAGTGGAAACAAAAATAATGTTGTTGTCGGCAAATGACGTTTAACCTGCAAAATGAAAGCTCATCGATTTTCATTGCGTGTTGTCAATATTAACGGTTTATCGAAGGTTTATCTGCTTTCGCTTCGAAAGTTGAGAGAAAAGCGACGTTTATTTCTATCAATTCTTTCGACACAAGTCATTACTATATTCGAAGACATCGAGGCTGTAAAATATCAAAGGTCGAAAGCGATTTAATTTATTTTCGAACACACTTAACATTTAATGTTCAATTGAAGAAAATTGATGGATACAGGAAAATATTGTTTTGCGTTGCATTCATTGTCGCTCAATGGAAAGTGAACAATTTCAATAAAAGTAATTCTTTCCTTCGCGAAAAAATCAATAATCCAAGAATAATGAAAACAACATAAATATGTTTCATTCAGCAGCATTTTGATTCTATTTTTCTCAGTTTCTCAAGTTACTATCAAGTTCAACTCATAAAGCAGTTTAATGCAACTTTAATCCTTTTTTTTATTTCGAATGAAGTGCCACAAGACAATATTTGAATGAGTGTGGATGTATCAAATTCAAGCCGATATCAAATTAACACAATAAATTCCTGTCTCTGAATATCAAATTATTGCCTATTCAGTGAAATTTTCGAATGAAAATTAATTTCTTTCAAAAGTTGCAAAATTTGTTACGCAAGCAAAGTTCGTAATCAGATTCATCATTTCCAAAAATGTGAACATTAAATGCTGAATCATATTAAAACTTTTCAATGAGTTTTCAATGAACAGAAGAATTAAATGAAGACACAAAATTGTATACAAAATGAAAATTAAAAAAGCTCAAATATAAATGTTACATTCAATGGAATAATCAATAAAAATATTTGAAATGAATTGTAGATTCAGCTTTATGCGAAAAGCATGAAAGCATGTCTGAGGGCATTCATTTGAAATGTTGAAAATGAAAATAAAAAAATGAAGATGTGCTAAATTTGAAATTGAAATATTGAGTTTCTTGCAAATAAGAAGCACATAGATTCTTGAGCACAAAATTCGTGAAATGGCGAGGTATACATTTGAGCGAGGAAACAGTAAATCTTGAAACATCGCAAAAGTGATCGTATTTATTTCACGTCACTCCGCATTACACACAGTTCGCACAATTTTCTTAACTTTGTTTTTACTTTGCATTAAACTTTTCACATTCAATACTCTTCAATTTGATTTCTATTCAAATTGATGTGTTACTGCAAGCTTCTAGGTATTTCGCTAAAAGCAAGCTAAGCACAAAAGGATTGAAAGTAATGTTTACTATCTTTGGAAACACCTTTTTTAAAGAATAACGATTACATGGCAAACAATGGAAAATGTTTTTGTTGTTCCAACTGCTCCGCAACAATGCATGAAACCATTGATTTTGTGGTAGACACGTTATCCTTCTGTAAACATTGTATTTGTATTCGTTACAAACGTACTTGCTCAGTTCGTATCGATTGCGAAAATGTATACTTAAATTGACAACTTCATCAAACTTTGGCATTCACGTACAGCTGCGATCATAAACAGCTTCGAGAAGGAAAATTTGGTCTACAGCTAATTCAGAAATTGGCTGTACCATTTTAACCAAGGTTTTGATGGCAAATGTGACGAGTTTATGATCGAAGCTGTAACTTTATAATGAAAAAGTCAATTTATGTGTTCCAATATATCCATAAATTGAAACATGCTTTCCGAAATGTGTAAATTTATTGAGTTTGCAAGTGTGTAGGCCCGCAGTTTGATTAGGATGTAATTTAAAAGAAAGCTCTGTGTACTGTGGCACACATTATTCGATATTAAATGATGGAGTGCACATTGAGCTGTAAACACTGAGCAAAGCTGCTGCAAAGCCGAATCGATGTTTGACAGACAAAATTAATCGAAAGACGTCGATATCATTAGTTGAATTCATCTTCGCAACTGAATTCGTTTCTGGCCTATTTTACAGGTAACACTGGTTTGTGCGCTGAAAATTAATGTTTCGATTAAGAATTGCGTGCATCAATGAACCCTTGAGGCCAAAGACGACAGCGAAACACTTTATTTGAACACGAATGCGATGAGTTCGCAATTCGCAGCGAACTGCAATCAATTCGACAGAATCGATATCTTTGCGCGCTTCAAAATTATTCAGCAAAACAAGCAACGCAAAAACTATGAAATGAAAAAATATCACATGTCAACAAAGTGAAAATTTTAGAAATACTCTATTACTTTCGTGCGATTAATTTTGAAATATGAGCGATCATTATACCTAACGATTGTTCTCATGTTGTAATGAATCATTGCATTTTTTATACTTCAAAAAAGAGATCAAATTTCAGTTTCTGTAAACATAAAAATTAACATACTGATTTCAATTTTAATAATCTCTTCATTCTTTCGAATAGTAATTTCGAAGTTTCATGAATAAATAAAACGATTCAATGAACTGAATTCGTTTCGTTCGAAAAATCAAAATGTTTGCATCTGAAATTGAATTTTATTTTCACACAACCAAACATTGCAACCATGCGACCCTTTCAACAGCTTCACGAATCTATTTTTACTATGCACAGAAAATGCTTCGACTAATTTCATTTTCTTCTAATCAAATGTTGCAATTTTTTGTTCGATATATTGAATCACAATTTCCGTTTTATTTGTTACGTCGAGGATTGTTGCATAAAACGTTGTCAACGTCTCATTTGAGAGCAAAATGTAATAACATTAAGTGCGACTTGTTATGAAAGAAGCATTAAACAAGAGTAGTAAACAGCTTACGTATTCTGATATTAAACTTTGTGTTTCAAATTATGTTTTTCAAGTTTACATTTGTACAATATTGACTTTTCTCATAAATCCGATTTTTAAATGTTTACATTCAAAAGTGTTCTTTTAAAAAGATCCATAAACTGTGAAAACAGGAACATACACGTAAACATTTACGTGCATGCTATGAATGAATTTATCGAACTGTTTTCGAAAGTTTCATGAAATATGAAAATATTGAATCAAGTGAGAGATATCGAATAAACATTCTCATTGGTTGTAAAACGAGACACACGAATAACTCAGTTAATCTGGTGAGAATAAAATTTGCAATGACAGGTCTGCAGAACAAATTGAAAAAGTCTCTTCTAGTTTGTTATCTCATTGAGATACTTTATGAATTATTGTTGCAAATGAAATACATATTGCGCTCCATTTGTTTCGTCAAGATTAGTTCAATGAGAGCAACGTATGTTTTGGGGCATAACAAACTGCGTAAGTTGACCATTAAGAGCAACGAAATTCATTACGAATCAAGTTATTCAGCCTGCAACATTGCGTGAACAAACACTTGCAGTTTGATTTGCAAACGGTAGAAGAATGAAAGACAAGAAAACACACCCGCACGTTTGTTTAAACGGATATTTTGAGTTGAATGCACTGAATTTGCGTTTGAATACAATTTATAAGCGTGCACGGAAATAATGTTCGATAACGCTTCCGAATAACCTTTATTTTAGTGGAAAGAAAATGAAAGAAACACAAAAGGATCACTCTTCTTTAAATTGCATTTGAATAAAAACGTGATCTTTGCACAGTGATAGTCACGATTCAATTCGAGTGATTAAACGGAATGTTCGCAAAGTTTGCTCATCCATTTTTGATGTAAACATAGTTGCAGTAAAATATTGAGCATTGATTTCAACAAAATTCGCTTCTTCCGATTGTTTCGAGTAAACTTTGCATTATGTATAATTGCATTGCTAATCTTCTAGGAGAGGAAGAAACGATAGTTTATCCACTAAAAAAGGAATGAATGTCTTATGTCCGTATTCTACATGTAAAGTGTGTCTATCAAAGTTCCGCTGTTTGACGTTAGAATACGACCAAACACTAAACGATATATCAAACATAGGATATGTATATGTAACAATTTGGTCTGTTTAGTTTGTAGCTACTCGCTATATTTGTATTTGTTTTTCTGTTTATATTAACTATCGAACAGCGAAACCTTTACGATGGAAACAGTGTTCGCTATTCTAATAAAAACACTGTGCAAAAAATGAGTTTGACCACAATTTTCATGTTTCTTTTAAAGTGCTCACAATGCTATCACATGTTTTCAATATTATAATAATAATTTTACTTTTTGTCATAAATTCTACATTATACTGAATACAAAAATATTCAAAATGTATTTCGAATGCGATTTGCATAATTTTTCCATTTCTTTGCACTGTTATTGAAACACTTAAAATATATTTGTCGTATATTATATCTTAAATGTTATTTACATGTATTCTATTTCTGGTGTATTTAATATTCTAAAAAATTTTTGCTTCAAAAAGTCATTTGCAATTCTCTGTAAAAGCCATAAAATGCAAAACTGAAAATGTCTGTTGCAGAAGATAATGAAGCGAATATTGAATGTTGTCGCATCCAAGTCATGCAAGTGATTTTCAAAATCGCTTAGAATAAATAGAAATATATTGTTTATTTAAATGGACTTAATGGAATACGTGATTTTAATTACTGAATGTGGCATGTGGTTTATTGTGAAAGACAATTGTTCAAACAGTGGAAATTATTTCACAAATGCAGATTGCAATTTGCAATGAACGTAATCAGAAGGGAGTTAAATGACGTTTATTTGCTGTTAATCCTTGTTAAATTAAAATCGCTGTTTACAAAATTTGAAAATTAATTCTGTTTTTTTTTTTTTTGCGAAACGTGCAGATTAATTCTTGAGTCAATTAAAATCGGACTCAAATTTTAAAACCAAAATATCGAATAAACCAATTTTGATTAAGAAGAAATTTTGTAATAAACATGACTAGTTTGTCAAAATTTCTGAAGTTACGATTGCGAAATAATTTTCTCAAATCAAAATTTTGATTTGACGCAAAATGTTGTAATTCTTTCTCATTTCTTATCTTTGCTGCTCTAATTTCTGTTTTACATTTAAAATTCTGAATTTTGAAAGGCAAAATTAATTTAATCTCTTTCGTTAATTAACATGTTCAAAAGTTTGCGAAACAGAATTTGAAATGAGGATCTGATTAATGTTCAATTTTCCGATTGATTTGCTTGAAGGTTCTATGCAGTTAGCAAGTTAATAAATTCCCATCAAACTAAGAGAATCACTCTTATTCGATCTTCGAAACGCATTAAATATATTATTTTTGTAAAATTTATTTCGTACAAAAATAAAACATTGAGTGCGATAAAGCTTTGAATAAAATAACACGTTTGCGAAAAATGTCAATATTTTGGTTTTCGAAACAAAGGCATATAAAATGTATTATTTTCACCGTTGGGATAATCAATCAAACAACATTAAGTCGTCTAAAATTTCACTCTCTAATCTGCAATTCTAAATTGGATATAAAAGTTGTATTATTGTTGATGTTGTTGTGAGAGTAATTGTGATTTGACGTTTCAATGGTGAGCAACAGTGTGCAAATAAAAGAGAATCAGGTAAAGTGTTCGTGTGCTTAATCAGCAAACTCACTCACGTACACTATTCTCACTGAAACTCACGTAAGCAAAAAAATGTATTTCTGAATCCACATTGTGGTTAAGAAAGTAAAAAATTATAACATTTTGTTGAAGAATTTTTGATTATAGAGGTTAACTTTATTTTCTTTAAAACGCAGCATTTAGTGGGAGTGAAAAATAAAAAATTCGATTGAAAGAATCGTATTTTTAGCGAAAAGGTGTCTTCAAATCTTGTTCATTAATTGTGTTTACTTTGAAAACCAAAAACAGAAGAGAAAAAGAATAATTTTAAATTCGAGGCAAAACATAAAATCTAATTTCGAAAGTAAAGTTCTAATGTATGAAAGTGGAGAGAAATTGATGTCATTTTCCATGAAAAGCGAAATACGAAGAAAGAAAAGTTCATTTTTCTTTTCATTTTACAAGTTTTAGAAGTTTAAAACATGTTTAATTTTTGTCAAGAGAAATCGTTATTTGTTTTCAGCGTTGTAAATTTGCAAAGAGTAAGTTGAACAAAAGACCACAAAAAAGTTCATTAGTTTGCGGAGTTAGCGTTGACATTCATATTAATTACGAATCGCGAAGAAAGTCGCTGAGATTTTCGTTTGAAATGCAGTTTTAATTGAAAGAAAGAAACGAAATGAAACATCGAAGAGGATGCGACTGAGAAAGACTTTTCCTTTTTCTTTTCCTCATTTCAGTGATAAATGTTGATTAAACTGCAGTCAGCCTCCGTTTCTTAACGACACTAAATTGATATTTATATTATAATATCTAACTTTTCAATGAAACATTAATGACAACAGTAATTGTGATTTAAATGTCCTTTTTCAAGTCTCACTTAATGAGAATCGTTCCTTTGAGTCTTTTTATAAAATATCACATTAAACGAAAAGATGAAAGTTCACACGTTTATGTGAAGTGAGAACTTGAAACGCATGTTCAAACTCATTATTTACATTTCTGTATTGTGCATGCATTGCACGAAAATCTTCAAAAAGCTTAAAATATTATTAGTACACAAGAATGTTAATTTTACGTATATCGCTTTTTCAGAAAACATGCATGAGTAATAGTCGACACAATGTGTGAACTGCTCGTCTGGACATCTTAAATACCTTATACTCTACTGTATATCGCTGTGGATCTGATATGTTGGTGTAACTCTAAATTGACGCATTGTTTATAAGGAGCAGATTACTCCATGTTTAGGTTTAATTCAAAGAAGACTACAATGACTACAATGACTGTACAATTTGTTAAAACCTAGATTACATATACATATAAGTTATTTTATTAATAAATTTCACAAAACATTAACGATAGCGTTTAGAAATGTTAGAGGTTTTCATTTTGAATGCTTAATACAAACGCGCAATTATGCAATTCGTTGTTTTCAAGTTATATATTTATTTAAACATTTTATCAGATTTTACGGTAAATAAAGTTTGCATCGGCTTTGATTTTGTCGATACTGGAAATGACTTTAGAGCGTTTTCGAGAAAAGGACAGCAGTCGGATAGAGTAACGAGACATTTTCTCTGGAGAAATATTCACTCTGTGTTTTTTGTCCGTATCAGAAATTCATGAAACTTATTATAAGCGTAAAAAAAGGAATTTCTTTATGTGTCAAAGCTAAAAAAGAAATTGTTGATACATAGTTTTAGAACGAAGATTTCTCTTCGGTGATATGAAATCGATTTGCTCCCATTGGAAATTGGTGCACACTGTGATAACTTTTTTGTGCGAAGCTTCTTGAGAATTGAATTTCAGAAATGATCTACTGACTTATATTTTTGATAGTGTAAATCGTTCGTTAAATTGGTGATTAATTTGTCGACTTATGGATTTATATTGGACATGCTTTGTGGTGGCTTTTAAATGAAGTAGAGCAAAGTAAGTGTCAGAAAATCTGTTTTTTGTCAAGAAGACATTTGACGAGAAAATGGGATATATTTCATTGAAGTGAAAGCATCATTTCGCAATACATTACTTTTTCATTATTAAAAAAGTATTTTTGGCAAATAGAATACAAACAGTGTTTGCAAAAAACAATGAAACGAATGAATGACACGATAAGAAAATGTAAGTGACAATTAGCTTTCATCTCTGTTCAAAAAGGTTCAATTGTTTGCAGCGATCAATAAATGCGAATGCAGTAACCACAGCAGAAATGTGACTCAAAATGTACATGTTTGATTGGACGCAAAAAGCGATTTGTTGCGAAGCTGAGAAGAGAATGGAAATTGAAATTATTATAATGTGATTTGTTTGCCGACACATTCTCGTTATCAATGATTATGTTCGCACTGAAACAAATGGCGTTTAATTTTGGTGATTTGCATGATGTTTGCAAAAGCAAAACGTATAATTCTCGAATTTGTTGCTCTGTTGGTTACAATAAAAGCAGAACATTAATTTGTGTTCTCGTTTTTGATTCGAAATGAACATATTTAGAGTTGCGATTGCATTCCATTTGTCTGTTCCCATTCACAGCTCACAGCTCTTGTTTTTTGCAGACTTCACTGCTGCTCGTCTAATTTAAACCATTCGCAAAATAAAGCAAAGCAATTTGTGCGCAAAAAAGAGGTGGGAGCTACAAGTTTCACGATCTAGTAGGACAATTCTTTTCGTTTCTTCGTTTGACAGTTAATTTCAAGAGAACGAGTCTCAGTCTTCAAATGTCAAGGGTTCTGCTAAGAAAACATCAACAACATGTCAACGCTATCAGCATCTTCTTTCATCGATTGACTTGTAAGATACACAGTGACACTCGCATCGCTCTCAATCTGTTGTTTAGAAACAACGAGACGAGTGAGTGTGCATTTGCGTCCTCTTCTTTTATTCATCACTCGAAAATAGCGGAACATCAGTTCGCTTTTTAAACTTTCCATTTACCAGTCTAGCATTTCAAACTTTCTTCTCGACAAACGTCTATTTAATTACTTTCGTTATTCGCCTGCAAACACAAATAACATTGAAGCAAACAAATTCAACGTTTCATTGTCCGCGTAAGACGTTTGTACACAAAAGATCACGAAAGTCTGATTAATGATTTATAATTAAAAGTGAAGCGGGTACGCAATGTCTCATTGTAGTCGAGATGCACAATGTTGATGCAAACGAATGCATCGAGTATATAGTGCACACTTCACTGCTAGCTTTCATTAAAAGAATTAACACGAACAGTGTGACATACAAGAAATTTAATTAAATGTATTAATGATGAAAACCTGTGTTCTAAATTAAATGACTCGAATTGGTAAGTGACGCCAATATTAACTTCTGCAAATTTATTTTCGAAATACAAATTTCCGTAAAGTTCACTCTTGCGAACATCTTAATCACTCTTTTTTCCAAAAAATTCATTATTCACTAGATACATCACTTTTACTGCGTCGTTCAACAC
The DNA here is from genome assembly GCA_003675905.2 of Leptotrombidium deliense. NCBI lineage: Eukaryota > Metazoa > Arthropoda > Arachnida > Trombidiformes > Trombiculidae > Leptotrombidium > Leptotrombidium deliense. The sequence goes on from NCKV01001293.1 coordinate 9,052, forward strand.
AGACAAAAATTAAACAGTGCGAAGGAAATTAATCGAGTGTATATTTGCGTTCTCGTCTTTTATTCATTCACTCGAACGCATTCGAATTTTGAACATCACTTCGCTTTTTAAACTCCATTTATGAATCTCGCATTCCATACTTTTACTGAAATGCGTTCACTTTTACAACGAATTCATCATTCGTTCACAATTTGATGTGTAATGGTATAAAGTGCATTGAAAAGTAAAATTCTTATTCATCATATTAGACAATCGTTTAGACACTTAGAATTACATGATGTGATTCATATCACTCATAACAAAAGTTTCTTGCTTAAGAAACATGAGCATATTGTAACACAGAATATAAAATATATTCTGCAAAATATAAAATTTGATGATTATTACATTTGAAATCTGCACGATTTCAGCATTTGCTGAACAGCAAAAATGATGCTAGTATGCATACGTGTTACATATAATTTTGTTAGTCGAACTCAAACTTTTAAATTAAATAAACGAATTATGATTTCGTTGCAAAGCTGTATAAACGACTAATTGAACATGAAACCAACTACTTACAATTCATGAAAAATTTTGCAGTAAAAAAATATTGCAACATGTACAATATCGTTTGCTGCAACAGCGAATTCATTTCATTATTTTTGTTGGATGATATTGCAGCGTGAGACGCACCTTTTATACACCTTTTCAGCTGAAACTCGCAATCCGTTCAAATTGAATATTAAGTCAATGTGAACAATAAATATTATTGAAGCACGAGAATTGCACATAAGCTTACTGAGAACATTTTTCAAGTTTTCGAAATTCGTTCGCAAATTCTTGCAATTTTGAGACGTCAAATATTTTGGGGCATTATTAATGATTCAATTCGCGGGAAACGTTTATTTTTAGAAAAATGTTCACCACTGAATTTGTTGCATTGAATTTGCAAGTTGCAACATTTAAAAGAAGATTAAACTACAACTCAGCGCGTCACAATTAATCGCAGCAAAGGGTGGATTAAAAATATGCTCGTCGAGAGGAACGTAAAATGTATTTTTCGGTGAACATTTTGACTGTCAGGTAAATTGTTGATGCATTAATGCATCTCGAGAGAGCGAATCGCTTCTATTTTGCAATTGCATTTTGCAACTGAAAGCGTTTCGAAAATTAGTGCTTCTTTATTGTAGCTTTGAGAGTCTAGAGGCATACATCGCAGTGTCAAGTCTCAATGAAAAGTGAGTCCTGCAAAAGGCGAATCCATTAACAAATTGCGTTACAAGTTTTACTTATCGTTAGATCATTGCTTTTTTATTCAAATGCGAACACTGTTCAACGAAAATAATTGAAAACCACAAGAGTAATGTTTTTCTGCATGCAAATCGCACATGTACGCTCTGCACTTGCAACTTTCAAATAATATAACTTTCGAATATTGAATTCATTGAAAAGCAATGCTTTCAGTGCGGAACACTTCGAATGTCGAATAAATTTAAATGAAACGCTTTCACTGAAAAAGCAAAATTTTATTTTTGCACAATTTTTGCGAATATAGATAACCGATGATTGAAGTTATGAAAGCATTTGCGAGTAAGAAAAATGATTGCGACGAAAATATTGCGTTTCGCATTCATTTAATTCCAGCGATAAAATAAATAAACGAAACGTCGCAACTGACAAATATTAGTTGCATCTTTCTTAATATCTGCGAGCGAATTTAGATCATATTTATGCGAACAAACCCTGCATTTCATATTCTCATTTGGTATGTGTCTGTGTGTTGCATGTTTTGTTTCTGTTAAATAAT
>NCKV01001294.1:0-10837 GCA_003675905.2 Leptotrombidium deliense
CAATGATTTTTGCCGGCGTTGACGTCACTCGAGAGCCTATACCTGTGTTGCCCACTGTCCATTATAATATGGGTGGTGTACCCACCAATTTTAAAGGACAGGTTATCACACATAAAAATGGTAAAGATTCTATTGTTAAAGGCTTGTATGCATGCGGAGAAGCTGCTTGTGCATCAGTTCACGGAGCGAATCGGTTGGGTGCGAATTCATTATTAGATTTAGTCGTCTTCGGTCGTGCGTGTGCGAAGACAATTGCGGAAGAAAATCGTCCGGGGGACAAAGTTGGCGATCTCAAACCAAATGCCGGTGAAGAATCAGTAGCAAATCTGGATAAAGTTCGCCACGCGAATGGCAACACTCCGACCGCTGCTTTAAGACTGCAGATGCAAAAAGTAATGCAGACACATGCAGCCGTGTTCAGAACAGGCGACTCTTTGACGCAGGGAGTGAAGAAGATTGATGAGTGTTTCGAACAAATGTCGGACATGAAGGTGAGTTTTGCGAAATAACATGCATTAGTAATGACAATTTAGTGATCTCTGAGAAATGACGATTTACGGGTAATTACAGGTTCAAGACAAAGGAATGATATGGAACACTGATCTCGTCGAATCTCTTGAGTTGCAGAACTTAATTTTGAACGCAAAGATGACAATGTACGGCGCTGAGACACGCAAAGAGAGCAGGGGAGCGCACGCGAGAGAGGACTACAAGGATAGAATTGACGAGTATGACTATTCTAAACCTATAGAGGGTCAGAAAAAACGTCCTTACGAAGAACACTGGCGCAAACATACCCTCGCATACGTCGACAACAACGGAAAAGTAACGCTTGAGTACCGGCCTGTAATCGACGACACGCTCGACTCCGAATGCAAAACAGTTCCACCAGCAATAAGAGCGTATTGAAAGCATTACGTGGTTTCAGCTGTTTAATGATTAATAAGGCAATTACACCGAAAGGCACAGGATAATTGTGTATATTAATGGCAATATTCAACGGAATTAAATTAAGTTGTGCCTACAATTAGCCTCTGCTTTAGTTTTTTTAGTCTCAAATTAGTGTTCTAAAATATAAAATCTAAATTTAATTGTTGACCAGAGATGAGGCGAATGGAATGGCTTCAATGAGTGAGTGCACGTAACTGATGAGAACACAAACAATGTCCTATTTTGGCGATTGTCTTTATACTTTAAGTGACTAAACTGCGAACAAAATCAATATTTAATCCTTCAAAACCTGATAACAAAAAACAGGTGACTTAGAAATGCTGCGCTTTTCTTTTCCTTGCAGCCAACATATCGAAATAAGGGTTATGGCTGATACTTTGTCGAATGCACTTTATCCATATGTCTTTGTCTTCTTGGGTTGCTGCGGACATTCTATACACTGTGTGTCTTCCTTCGATCACTCTTCCGTCAGCATCAGTTTTACAAGCTTTTATAAACTCGTGTTGTCCGAGCGCCGAGTACAATTCAAAACAGTGAGGTTTGCTTCTATCGTGCACTTCACGCACCTGTACATTTTCCAAAGGAATTATTCCTCGTGGTTCTTTATCGGTGGTATATTCAAAATAATATAGACATTTGTCGTTCAGTATAAACCACCGTCTTTTCCAAGTTTTGTAACGACCTCCTTGTTTCCACAACCATCCTTCGCGGTCAGGATTGAAAAATGTGTGCATTAAATCATTTCCATCGTCTTCAGGAATCTTGAATGGTTCTTGTTTTATACTCTCGTAAAGACTTGCCAATAGTTCTTTCGGGAGATCACCTCCGTTGTTTATTCCTCGATTCATTGACACGAACTTGTCGAGAGTTGGTTTATCCTTAACACTGGGGTTATGAAGCGCTGTATTCAACATTATAATTGCGAAACTTAGCACATAACATGTATCGGGATTACTAAACACTCCAGAGTTCTGATGACAGTAGCGGGCAGCGAACTTTTCCATCATTCGATCTATTTTCTGAGCTTCACCTGGAAGTCGAAAGCTCCACAAAAACTGTCTTAAAGCTTGCACAAGCAGTAGATTCGCAAAGTCGTGAAGCTCGACAAAAGCGTCCAGCACTTTGATATTGAAGTCTGTTCTTTCGCCGAGATATTCACCAATTGCTGTTTTATTGAGCCCCTCGCCTTTCATTAAAAATTGGGCAACGTCTTCAGGAGTATTCTTGAGCAGTCCATGTTCGATGAGAAACTCGATACCTTTTTTCGGGTCCATGTTGAATCTTTTCTTTCCAATTGAGAGTTGCTTTTGTTTGGTATTCATTTTTTGTTCGTCTTGCGATTCTAATTTCACCATTTCCGAAGTAATAGTCGTAATCTCATCTTTCAACTGTTGGATTTCGATAAGAAGTTGTGCTTTACGACGTCGAATGTCAGCCAAGAGATTCTTTTCTTCCAACGTCAGCTCAACACTGTCGTCCTTTTCAAGTTTCATTTTCCCCAACCGACTGATAAGAGAAGATTCTACTTTACTCATTGCATTAACTTAATTATGTGGTCACAAGTAATTTCGGCCCTTTACATCCGCCATTTGTACACAAATCACAAAAAATGCTTACTTTTCACTCAAAAATGGAAACACCTTACGACCGTTTGCGGGACTGCGCATACATCGCGTTCGTTTCATTGTTGACCACTGAGCGCTGTCCGAGTTTTCGGACTTTTCTGTTTCCGCGAAATCAGATAAACAACGTTTTGATAACGGTTCGCAATCGCGTTCCGCCACTCGTATTTCGCTTCCGCGACGAGTGTTGTTTACTCTTATCAATTTCAACAGAAAGCTAATCTTTGATTGTTTTGTAAACGTCAAAAAACACTTGAAAAAGTTTACTAAAAATCGTCACCGAATTAACACCAAAATATGAAATGCGTTGCGTTCGCAGGAAGAGAGACAAATGAGAGGTAAAAAGGAGCGTAGAACTAGTCGAGCGCGGGCAGTCGTGAAGCGCACATTTCACCAGCAGCTGAGTGAGAAGAAGTGACTGCTGCACCAGAATTAAGCGAGAAAAAAGAGGAGTGCTTTAAGCTTGACAAGAGCCACTGAACAACTCGACTCGTTTCCCACAAATTATGGATACACTTTTCCCACACTTCGAAAGAAGACACACTAATTACTCGACAATTGTTCTCTGCTTAATTAATAACCATCTCAAGTCTTACATTCGAGTTACGTGACCGCACTGCACAGGAAGTCACTTTTTTATGCTTTTTTTAATTTTAAACGTGAGAGCTTCGAACTTTGAAATCTGCGAAAATGTTTCCATCAAATGCTCGTTTGCAGAATATTAACGCTCTCAGTTTCTGGGAAAATATGTTTCCAGTGTTTGCCATGTGACAAACACAGATATTTGAGATTCAGAAATGACGATTCGCGATTTGAAAACATGTTTTCGATAATTTTTATTCAAACCTATACTCGATAAACTGCAATGAATTAGTAACGAAAGTGTGTGATTAGGCGGCTTTAGTCATTCATTGCTCAACTTTTTCAAGATGTGTGAAAAAGATCGGAAACTGTCGTTAAGTGAATGAATGGGAGACGTAAAGTTCGCAGCAGTCGAGTAAGGTCGTATTCAGTGTATTTGGGAGCGAACAGAGTTCAGCGAACATCTGTTGCGAAGAAACAACGTTCTTCGTTCACTGTTCTATGATGCACTCGTCTACAAAACGACAAAGATTAGGTTAATACTTCCTGTGCACTGTGCGTGTCCCACTGTTTCCGATGTTCGCTGAACGTCAACTAATTATTTAAAATTGTATCTCTGCGCGTAAAGTGGAGTTCACTGTTTCAAATGAGTTTTGAAATGTAGCACGACAATTGGCTTCAAATTTCGCTGAGTTTCGTTCGCGATTCGCTGTATCCGCGATTAGCCTTAAGGGCAGTGAAAAGATGAGTCTTTTAAAATTTAAATGCTACTCTCGAACGGAAATAACTTTCTTTGTTGTCGTGTGCATTTCGATGTCCTTTTTATGTATTATATTTTTTCTTTTTCAATTGAGCACAAAATTAACTTTAAATTATAGCTTACGTTTCTATTTCGTAGAAAGAAGGAGACGATTGCCATCTTTTCAGCGATTCCATTTTAGAATAGGAATAGAAAGAGCGGTTGAAGTTGTCGCAGCAATTCATCGTATAAAACAATATGCATACAATTCAGACAGTTATTAAAATGCTCGCAGTTTCATTTGAATGACTCGGTTTCTGTACCCGCAGTGAACGTAACGAAAGCAGAAACACGCAACCTTTATTTAAGCAATTAAAAAACATCTGCGAATCGACAAACTGTGCAATCAAATTGCCGTTTCGGAACAGTGATCAGAAGCAATGAATTAACCTGCAGGCTTAGAAAGTGTGGCTTTGTAAACAATCAATTCAATTTAATTTTCAATGAGTTTTGTCTGCCAAAATGTGTGCAACGAATGCCTGTCGACGTAATCGTACTATAGACACGCAGTATGTTGCTTTACAAATAAGGCTATCTGGAGAAGCGAACCGATGACCACAGCAACCACGCATTACGAGACTGCACTCGTAAACAGGTCATTGCCGCAATGCATTCATTCATTGTTCGTTGTGTATTAAAACACATTGTAAAAAGGCAACAAATTGTGATGCTTAATTGAGGATATGTTATGCTTACAGTTTTCAAGTCACTTAAAAACTATTCATATTTCGCACAAAATCTCTTTAAATTCTTGTAAACTCTTGTAATTGAATGTTGCGTGTGAATTATTCAGGAAGTGTGCACTTCTCAACAATGTGCATATTTAAATTCGATTTGAATTTAATTACATTTAACTTTTGGTTTTTGTTAAACGATTGCATAAATATGAATTTGCATGTCAAGTTTAACGATTGAATGTAAGAATATTCTCAGACAAGTGTTGATACATGGTTGTACTCACATAAATCAAGATTAAAGGATTTATTGTGGGTCTCCGATGGGAATGTTTACTTAAAAGCTGAATTCCGTAACTTTATGGACGAATAACTGAAACATACGCACATTATTCAAATTTATCACGATTTTCTTGTTGTGCTCTGCAATGAATGCGATACAGTGTCTCGCGTTCCGAATTCAATCAATGAAAGATGAAAAAGATACGCAAAATGCGAAGGATTCATTCGCAATGAAAGCAGTGCTCGTAAAATAGTGAGTGAAAACTTGTTACAACTGAAAGCAGTCAGTTTCTCGGAAAAACATTTTTCATTTTCAGCAATATTTGATCAAACCTTTGATTCGTTGTGTGAAGCTTGCGAGTCAATCTCGGCGATCATTCATTTAATCCCACATTTTTTACGAAAAACGCGTTTCGCATTAAGTGAATGCAATACTCGTGAAACAATATGCACCACATTACATGCACTACACTGTACTGCACTGTTTGTGCTTTGCTCGATTGTTTTGTTCTGCGAAAACAATTTTTTGTTCCTGTTTTCTTGTGTTTGCGAATTTACAATTCGACGTTGAAAATTAATTTCGATATTCAATTTACAAAGCTGAAACGGAACGAGAAAATGAATTGTTCGAAGTTAACGAACGATGCAAGTTTTACTGTTTATTTCGTTGTTTAGCGATGAATTTTGTGAAAAAGTGCGTTTAAGCAAAAAAGCCATATTTCACTGCAATGTGTTGTGTATAAGTTGAAACTGTTTGGCACCGAGCGCAGAGCGCACCTTTTCTTATTTATTTTTGTTTTTTAAAGAACAATATTAATAACAAAAAAGCATAAAGCTGAAGAAGTGAACTTTGCGATGTGTTCAAAATGTTCGCTCCGTTTGCAAAGAATTCGTGTTCGCAAAGGGTGACATTACGCGACAATTGCGAAACGCTTCACTTTAATTGAGTTCAATGTTTATTGTTGATTCACTTCGAGCTCTAATCTTTTCAACGTTTACTCGTCATTCATTCTAATTTCCACGCATTTACCACTTTTTGCGTACAATTTCGAGAAATGCTTTTTTAGACATTTTTTATTTTCGTTGCATCGAACAGAAACGTAATCTGTTGAACGTAACGTATCCGTTTCATGCATTGTCAACACATCAATTCGAGTGTGCAAACATTCAATTAGTAAATGCATTTACAATTCATTCGTTAATTAATCGTTTCTTTCGCAAGCGGAACGTAGTGTTTACTCACGTTTTATCGTTCATTTTCACCGTCCAAAACGTGGCTGCGTTTTACGTCGTTTATTTCATTAAATACACACTATTCGAGAGTGTTTTCGAACGCAATTACTGTTCACAACAACTGAATTCGGGTTTTTAAATAAAACAAAATGAGTGCTGTTCTGCAAATTAATGTCAAGGAATGAGAAAATCGCAACCATGTTTGTGTGCGAAATGTGTAAATTTAGATTTTGGTGTTCATTTCAATGGCTTATATCGAAGATGAATGCTTTTAATTTCTGACTTCATTGTCTAATCTGACACTGTTTGCACGTTTCGCCGATTTTTAAAAAGCGAAGGGCATTCGCGAATAAAGAACTTTTTGTTGCCGCTTTCGAGTGCTCAATTCAAATGCTTATCTATTTGATTGCAGCAGCTCATTGTTAATGTAATTAATGCATTGCATGCACTACATTCTCAAGTACTGTTCACTCGGAGGTAATTTTTTACAAACTTGTTTATTTACAAATTTATCCTAGTTTTCATTGCATTTTTAAGCAAAACAAACATTGAAAGGCGACAAAATGAGTTAAATGTTCACATAAAAGATGGCGCTTCATTGGTTGAGATATGTTGTTCAGTTGAATTTTGGAAGAGAGGTTTTTGTGAACCTTTTTATATGCATACAACATTTGCTTGTAAGTAAATCACACATAAATTAATGAGGACATTAAAAAGCCAAAAACCTTTTCGCAAAGTTTGCCGATGTTTGTCGGCGAATAAAGCGAATAATGAAGGGCGTGACTGTACAGTATTCAATGTCTGCATTTTGTCGATTTTAATGAGAACAGAGACGACGAAGACTTAAAATGAAGCGTTAATTTGAATAAAGAAACGGAAAGACTTTGTTTCCGTAGTTCGCAAACCGATCTTTTGGTATTCATGCTTTTAACGCTGCTTTTGTATTGTTTGAAGCAATAAGTAAAAGATTCTTTAGAAGTGTGAATGCGATTCACGGTTTGCTTGATTCGCTTACATATGTGTTCGCTAACATTAATTTTGTAAGTGTTTCGCTGTTAAAAGTGTTGAAAGAGAAGAAAGAGTTGCAAACAATGGAATGAATCGGTGTGAGCTCGTATTGACGCGGTCGCTTCATTTAATTTGCCTGATCGCAGCTCATCTCTGCTTTCACCGCAAATTATTCTTCTTGTTCTTCTTGCCTTTCTCTTTCTTCGATTCAAAACAACTTTTTTCTCTCATTTTTCAAAAAATTGTCTTTTCGGTGACAAAAGAACGAAAGACGGCTTTTCGCCGTAAAAAGTTTTCGACAAATTTCATTTAAACAACAAAAAGCTCCTGGGTTTTCGGTGCTCTGTTTTCGGGTTTCGTTCTTGTGTCAACGAACAGTGCACAGAATTGAAAAAATGGCATCGCAAACCGCGCCCTGCTAAATATGAGGATAATATTCTGCCGCTCGCGATTCATGTCAAACACACAACTGTAAAGACAAATTGAACGACACCAGAGATTTTTTCTCGCTGCCAGTTCTAAAAATCTTTCAAAACGGTATTATTTTTTATGCTTTTCGTTTTCACACGCGAAACCTTTGAACGAACGAACATCGAAGCAAACTTTTGCTTTTTATATTCGTAACAAAAGGGCGGACAAATCGTGACTGCAAAAGATTAATGCGTGTCGCGGCTTTAACTCGAGAAAATTAATTACGAATCCGTTTATTTGCAGCGAATTAATCTAATATAAATACAATTGTCACACTTCACATCGACTCAATTGCAATCGCATCATTCAAAATGACTGAATAACGCTGTTCAACCGAAATCATCGCTTTCACTGCATTCAATTGAGTGTCCTCACTGCACCAGATTTCGATTTCAAACTTTTCTAAACATTTGCAGCATCGCATTAAAATCCTTTGCAAGAGTTGAGTACTCTTGTATTTTTCATAGACAAAGAGAATAGTGTATTCGTGTATTCTTTCCGTCGTTTATTCTTAGTGCCCGCATTCGACTGAAAAATGTTTAAAAAACAAACAAACGCTGCTTTGCTTTTTCATCTTTTATTCGAATCTCACAGCAAATTTAGTGAAAGAAGCGATTTTCTAATGTAATCGTTGTTATAAAGCTTAAATCAAACGACATTCGAATTTAAATGTCGATGACTGCTCAATTATATTTACATCGAAAAGGATCCGCTGTCAATCGTAGTTCGCATGTAAACCATTGCATTAATGGTTTCGTTATTCAAAATTAACTTTTCGTTTCGCAATGCATTCAGTGCGAAATAGTTTTCAATTCTTTTCCATTTTCGTTTCGTAAGCAAATTATTTAGAAAGCGAGTGAAGCGAACAATAATTACACATACATTTCAATAATAATTATCATTATCGTTCATCTTGCTTACCTTTTGTTTGTAAACGCGATTAAGATCGGTTCCATTGCCTTGAACAGAGGCTTCTTGACATTCACATTCCAGAACTCGTTAATTGTGTCCGTAAAAATCATCGGTAATAAGCTTTCATTTCAATGTCTGATTCGTTTCCAGGAATTGTCGACATTAGCTCACAGTTTGCGTTGTCACATGCAAAGTTTGTTTCAGTCAATCAATTGTTAACTGCAATCGCTGTTCAAACGAATTCACGTCGTTTCATTGTTATCTTTGATCGAAAAATCGACTGCAATTGTTTTTTGAATCAAGCGACTGCGATACGGTCGCTAATTAATGGCTGCAATTCAAGTGTAATTTTAGATTGCTAAACTCAAACAAAGCAAAAAAATTATCCGAAAAACGAAACAATTCTGTTTAGGAATTTTCCGAATATTTCTACTGGTGTAACTGTGTTTTTTGTCGTGTGTTTCCTTGTTTTTGTTCACAAGTGTGGCTGAAACCGAAAACGATATTTTGAAAAAGAGATTCCAGTTTGCGCAGCAATCCTTTTACAGATGGAGGACGTTTTGGTCTTTCCTTGGAAATCTTTATTTTTCATGTGCAACTCTCATGTTTTCGTAGCGAAATCGCTTACATAATCCGTGTAATGGGCGATGCATCGATATTTGTCTTCGTTTCATTCGTCGGATTATGAAAGCATCCATAAATAGTGATTACAAACGAAGGCATACAAAAAACATCATTATTTCAGACTTACGAAGCATCTCGAAAGAAACAAAACTGAAACTTTTATTAAAAATGCTATGAATTGTGTCGCAAATCTCTTCGAAGTTTTACAATGAATATTCGCAGAGTATTTTTTTATGAGAATTATTGTGCTGAAAACGAATGCAAACAACGAACAGTGCGAATGAATATGTGTTGCGTGTGTATATCTACATTTGAACAGAGAGTGAAAGCTTCATTTCTTCGTAAATACTTTCTCATTTTATTTCAATTTTTCCTTCGCTCTCTCTTTACTCTTTTTTCAAAGCCTTTTTCAATTTAAAAAATATACTTTTTGTGTGCGTTCACATTTTCGTTGCGAAAGCTTCACTGAAATGCAATGAAAAGTAAAAACAAGCAGAAAGCTGCGGCTTTACAAATACAGTCACTCGAATGGTGTGTATGTTTATACTATTTCATAATGATAAAGGGTATTTCAATGCTTTCATTGCACTCTTCGAAAGTCACTTTTTAAACAAAAAATGATTAATTAATTGCAGCGTAAAAAAGTCGCATTAAAGTGAAGTAATTACGCAAGTTTAGCGTAAATTCGATACGATGCTGAGTTTGCTGGCTGCACAAGCAGCAGTTCGCTGTTTTTGTGTTTTCCTTGTCGGATTGCTTTGATAGACAAGAGAATAACAGAAAACAGTGAACAGTGATGTTGCAACTCGAAGTTCACTCAATAAAAGAAAGTGCTTTTATTTCTGCGAGTCCATCGAATGGATCCCACTGGACACGAATTGGGCTCAAATTTTTTCTTTTTCCAAACTTTAATTTTACTTTTAACGAAAATAAATGACATTCTTAATGATTTCTCTGTTCTAATCTATATGTGCCACAAAAAAACGTTCGGTCTTTTCGCAGTTTACCAGCGAGGCTTAAATCGCAATGAAATTTGATCGCGATTTAACGCCGAATCTAGGCTTCGATTTCATGCTTCTGTTTATTGTGCACAGAATTGCATTCATTTTTTACACTCAAATGTAAGACCGCAAATAGATTTATATTAGTAAATATTGCTGCTTTGAACGATGTTCGATTCACTTCTGTAGAATTTGGAAAATTTTTAGAACTTTTCATAAATATAGACGACAACTTATGACAAGCATTGCACTTTATTTTAATTTTTTCTCTTTTAAAAGTCGAAAAATGAAAAGTGAACGCAAAGAAGAAGAAGTCACTTTTCGGTTAACTTTTTATCTCTAATATATTTCAATTTAAAAAAGACTCCGGATACGCCTTTCGCCTTTAAAGCTACTTTGTTGCACATTACTGGACGTTAAGCGAAGAATTTGTTTCCCATTTCAGTTTCGCATTCAAAAGTAAAAAGCATTTACTTTCACAAATAACATTGAGTAATGTTCTAAAATGTTTAGTTCATTAATTCGTTGAATGCATAATAAAGCGAAAAAATGAAGCAAAAATTTGTGTGTTTTAATCACAAACAGGAAAAGTGTGATTAATATTTTTTATCATCCGTCATCATGAATACATGTTCAGTGTTGATTTATAGCGACGTTTTCTCTTTGCACTGTAATTGC
>NCKV01001295.1:0-10832 GCA_003675905.2 Leptotrombidium deliense
TGGGCAAAAGAGAAATTCAGAGAAACAATAAATAACTATTGCAGGCACATAAGTAAGCGTCTCAATTCGATGTGCCTGCAAACTGCTCTAATTAAAGAGCAGTTTGCAGGTTAGCACATTAAATGACATTTAAGGGTTTGAAAACTTACCTAATGTTTGGTGTTAGTCAGCAGTAGAAGAGATAGAAAAGGGCGACAATTTTGCGGATACTTGCCGAGTAACGAAACTTTTAGGCTTTTGATTTTATCAATTTTCAATTTGAAATCCATTGCGAATTGAATTAATTGATTTGGTTGAGTGACATTGGTCGTTTATTCAACCCGAACTGAATTGTTTATCGAACTTGATCAAAGAAGTTCATCTTTCTTGAAAAAGTTCGAGAATGCATTCAATGTCCAGCATCTCAAAAACTTGACAAGCCGAAAAAGGCGATTTTCAATTAAAATATGGTTTGAAAACTAAAATGAAATTCACACAAATAAAGATAAGACGCGAATACAGTTTTAATTTTAATAGACACAATGTAATTTTCATTTAAGATTTAGAGATGATATTAACAGTAATTGTACGAGAATAACAAGATTTATTTTTTTGTGAGTGAAGTTGGACCACCAGACAATACCACATAAGGTGAATTCAATTCCTTTTGCTTTTCTTGCAATAATTTTAATGTACCTAAAGGTGTGTCTGTGGAAATCATTTGTCGTAGTTTGCTTTCTTGATCTAACTTTTTCATTCTCTTGTCTATTTTTCCTTTTCCAGGACCTTTGCCATGGAATTTATGCGACAATACACGAAAAGCTTCTTTTTGATTTAAAATACGTCCATGCTCATCAATATATTCAAGCTTCACATCAGGTTTGTACCCATCTTTGTCTCTAAAGTCACTGACAGGTCCAGTGTACCGTTCTCTACGACCTTGTTTGTCGTCATCATAAAACTTCTCTTCGATTGTATAATTTTGCGCCTGAAGTTGACTGTTTCGAGAAGCGCCTGACAGTTTCTTATCTTCTTTATCCAAATAACCTTTTTTCATCGCTAATTTCAAAGCACCAGCGAGGCCTCTGCTCACATCAGGCTCTTCCTCTAATATCGGACCCTCCGTAATTGAATGACTCGAGTTTGACTGTTCTGCATCCAAGTCAACTTCATTCCACTTTCCTCTTTCTGCTTCTTCATCTTCACCTTCTAGCTCTTGTGGTTTTCTTTTTTCTTGCTGCACTTCCTTCTCAAAATCCATAATTTCATCGTCTTCGTTTTCTTCTGTATCCCAGGTGGACACGTCACCCAAATTTCGACAAAATTCAGCTGTGGAGTTGAGCACCAAGTTATTCGACTTCACCCACGGAGTGTAAAAAGTTTCTTCTGCGACTTCATTCATTGGCTCCTCTTTTATCCGTTCTCTAACAGCTAGAGCTATTTTTTCAATATTGTCGTTTTTCGCTACAACTTCTTTGGCTTTTAATTTTCTAGCTTTTTCTAATGCTTTTTGCAACTCAATCTGAGCCTCATCCTCTTCGATCACAACACCAGTTAAATCTTCATCAGGACCGACGATATCTGGTTCGTCCAGTTGAATGTTAAGCTTAGCAGTTACTTCCTTCCAAGAGTTTGTATCTTCTGTTTTTTCAGAAATTTTCTGCTTTCGAGGACCTAGATCAAATGCTGACGTTGAAGGCAGGTCAGTTTGAAGAAAATCATCAGTATTTATCTTTTTTCGGACAACTTTCTTCACTTTTTTAGGTTTCTTAAATTTTGTCATTTCTTCGGGAGTGTAATATTCCCGAGCGATTGTGGCTGCAGGCATTTCTAGAGATATGACTCCCTGTTGTTGACGAAGTCTCTGTCGCACCATTTCGATTTCAAGTTCTTTTTCTTTATTTGTCGAACCAAGCTTGAAAGAGGCTTTTTTCGGTCCTTCAATTTCTTCGTCGTACTTGTGTAGCAATGATTTCTCTTTCAATATGCCAAATTCATCGTATTCCGGTTCATCGTAAGGTCTGTAATCAGCTTTCTTGGTCTTATTTTCGATATTCTTCTTAACCTTCTCATCGTCAACAATATTTACATTTTCCAACATATCCTCATTTTCATCTAAAACTTCCTTATCCCTCAAAGTTAATATTACTTGCGTTGCTTCTTTGAATGCTTCTTGAGAATGTGCAACAGTCATGCCAGCCAAGTGTTTTTCAGTATACAATTGTGATCGTCTCTTCGCTTCTTCCACAGCTTTTGAATCGTCAACTCCAAATTCGTTATCCATTTCCAACAACATTTGTTCCTTTTTCTTTGCTTTCAACTTTTCTTCTTCTAATTTTCGACTTTTTTCAACCCAACTAAGTAGATCGTCTTCTTCATTGTCGTCTGCTAAGCCTTTAACGCTTCGTAACTTCTCTGCAATTTTCCTCTTTTCTTTCATTGTATTTAACCTATCCTTCAATTTCTCTGTTTTCTGCTTTTCACTCAAGCTTTCTGTTTTGACGAAAATTTCTTTCGTTGGTTCTGATTTCAAAACTTCAACTCCATTTTCTGTTTTCTTCGGTTTCGTTTCACTATCTTTGTCTTCATTTACTTGCAACGGTTTCAAACCCAATTTTTCTCGCAGCTTATTCGTCTCCTCAATACTTAACGAAATTTCATTGCCAGATGAAGACGCAGCAGCTGGTGCCTCACGATCATCTTTCTTTTCTTGTTTCCTCGTTGTTTGCTTTCGCTTCTCTTCACTTCTGTCAATACCAGCTTCAACATTATCAACAGGTTCCGATTTAACGTGAACTGATGTTGATTGTTGGGAGGAAGAATGATAATCACTCTGTTGAGGACTTTTACATTCCTTTACCTTTGCTCTCTTTTCTTTCGTCACCTGAGACACATTTCGCGACTCTTCTTCCGATGAACTGTGAGCGCGTTTACGTCTATCTTTTGAATGAGCACTTTTGTGATGTTTAGTGTGATGTCTTTTATGTTTATCGCTTTTTTCGCGATCACTCCTCAAACGCGATTCACGTGGAGACCGACTACGCGAACGACTGCGCGACCGACTACCAGACACTCGTCTTTCACCGCTCCTTTTTTCTTTATACTTTCTCGAAGAACCCATTTTACTTCTGAAGCGCTTAAAATCACACAAACGAATTAAATACGTTCCCCGTTTTTAATCTCTCAGTGCAATGCTCAACAGATGGAGCTGTGAATAAGCTGTGAATGAATAAGAAGTGTAATTATAATGAGTCGTGCGATATAAGCGATCCCTGTTGTGTCGTCTTGATTGACACGTCTTTTAAAAATTGAAAAACTTTATTTCGAAAATGTCGAACACCGGAAAAGACGTGATTCAGCGAAAGAATACAGGATCGAATGAATACATCGACGAACAGTCTGAAGATGAGTCGAAAGTACGATTTTTAAAAGAAGAAGAGTCTGGACCTAAACATGATCTGTTGAACATTTTGCTATTGATGCTGTTGTATGTTTTACAAGGCATTCCTTTAGGGTTAGCAGGCAGTATACCGCTTATACTTCAGAACAGACATGTAAGCTATGCTCAACAGGCAACGTTCAGTTTCGTGAATTGGCCGTTTAGCATAAAGCTGCTTTGGGCGCCAATTGTCGATTCGATTTACTCGAGCAAGTTTGGAAGACGAAAATCGTGGCTTGTGCCCATTCAATATTTAATTGCTTTGTTTCTGTTCATTCTGTCATCAAATGTTAATACACTTCTCGGTGAAGAAACCGTTGTGAACAGCAAAACTCATAATAATACAGATCCGAAAATCGAGCCTGTCAGTTCGACCCCAAATGTTTATTTGTTGACAGTTGTATTTTTTGCCCTGAACTTTCTGTGTGCGACTCAAGACATTGCAGTCGATGGTTGGGCACTAACTATGCTCTCGAGAAGAAATGTTGGTTGGGCTTCAACTTGTAACAGTGTTGGACAAACTGCGGGCTACTTTTTTGGTAACGTTGTATTTCTTGCACTCGAATCTGCTGACTTCTGCAACAAATACTTCAGAAGTGTTCCTCAAAAGGAAGGATTTGTGAATCTTTCAGGTAAATTATATGATCGAAACAAGATATATTTTGTCTCGTTACTAAAAAAAAACAAGTAATTGAAGGACATAATTTTGCGCTCATTGAAATATCTTTAATCGAGTTTTTAATTTTCATTAAAGGTTTTCTGTATTTTTGGTCAATCATATTTCTGGTTACAACAACTCTAGTCATGCTTCTCAAACGTGAAACAAATGATAACCCGGAACAAGAAACTGAAATGACTGTTACTCAAACCTATTCAATGTTGTACCGAATTCTTAGGCTGAAAAGTGTTCAATTGTTTGTGGTTATCCTTTTAACGTGTAAAATTGGTTTTGCAATATCTGATTCGGCAACTGGTTTGAAATTAATTGAAGCTGGTGTTCATAAAGAGAATCTTGCCTTGTTGGCTGTGCCTCTCGTCCCTTTGCAAATATTACTACCATTGGTTATTAGTAAATATACGTCGGGACCAAAACCGCTCAACATTTTCTTGAAAGCTTATCCGTACCGGTAAATATTCTTTTGTTTACTTATTTACATAGTAATTATATTGTCAATAGGTTGTTCTTCGGTGTCGTTTTCTCATTTCTTTTATATTGGACAAGAATCGTTCGCTATGCTGACGGAACATTTCCTATTTACTACTACGTAGTACTTGTTCTTGTGTATGCTGTGCATCAGATTACACTATATAGTATGTTCGTCGCGCTGATGGCATTCCATGCGCGTACAAGTGATCCTGCGATTGGAGGAACTTATATGACACTATTAAACACAGTAACGAATTTGGGTGGGAACTGGCCATCAACATTGGCCTTGTATCTAGTCGACTACACCACGTTTAAGTCATGTTCTATTGGTGGCTATTTTTGTAACAGTGTCACAACACCTGAATGTGTTAAAAGTGGTGGAGTATGTAATTTAATTGTTGATGGTTACAATGTATTAACAGCACTGTGTATCATACTGGGACTAATGTGGCTGCGATGGGGTAAAGTTCGTGTAAATAGGATTCAAATGTTACCTTCATCTGCTTGGAAATGTTCCTGATTATCGGTGTATGATTGCATGCCAAACATTGTTTAATTTAAGTGGTTATTGATTTTCTGTTTACCATGTGTCTACCTAAACTACTGATATTTCAGTAATTGTTGCGTTTCAAAATGATTATTTTGTTTGCAGTGGTTTACTAATAACATTTCAGTTAGCGTAGTATTTTGACATCATTTATGAAAACATGGACCGAAAAGTTAATGCACTCATTGACGAAACAGTATTTTTTGAATTTTATTTGTGGAATTTTTATGTCTACAACATGAATTAAATTTCGTTCACAATAAACTTTTCGAAACGTATGGGCCATCCAATTCATATCCAAGTTTTCTGTAGTAATTTCGCGTCCCCACGCCTTGCAAAAAAGAAATTAAATTGCGTAATTTTTTAAATGACAAATACCTGAAATGACTGCGATTTTTATAGATCCGTGTTCCTCTTTGGCAATGCGTTCTGCTTCTTCCATCAACAACATCCCAAATCCTTGATGTTGAAACTTTGTCGGATCCTTTGACTGCACAGGAACAACACTTCCGTAAACATGCAGTTCTCTGACTATTGAGACTCCTCCTTGTAATTCACTTCTGAATGTATTTTCACCACACTTTCTCAATCTTAAAAGTCCAATTAAAATGTCTTGTTTCACGTCTTCATACGACAAAAACGTTTCCCAACCATTGTTAGCAACATAATCTCTACGAACTAATTCCACTTCATAAGGTTTGATTTTCTGGTGTATTTCTTGAATGCCAACTTCCCTCGTTCTCACATCTCTGCAAGTGGTTCCGTAGTCTGCCATTCGAGCTAAAGCTAATTCTCGAATATTGCCATGCTCCACTCCAGATGTAACCAAAGGCATTGGAATATCACGTTGAACTCTATACACTCGTGTCCACGGAGGCACCAATGCTAATATTTGAGCAAGAAGATCGACCAACACACTGGGTGGGTAACTTCGGTATCGTCCAGTTTTCCATAGTTCATATAAACCTGTTCCTCTAATTACTAGAGTAGGATATATTTTTAAACCATCGACTCTAAAATCTGGATTTTCGAAAAATTCTTTAAACTGTTCTAAATCTCTCTCCAAATCAACGTTCGGCAAATTTGGCATCATGTGTGAAACTATTTTATAACCGCAATCTTTTGCCAACTCAAATGTTTCCATCACAGCTTTAACAGTGTGTCCACGATTAGTATCTCTAGCGACGTCTTCATACACCGACTGAACACCGATCTCTAATCGAGTACACCCATATGACAACATATCACTGAGATGCCTTTTGAGACAATAATCGGGTCGTGTTTCAATGGTAATACCAATGCACTTTATTTTAGACTTTTCACTGAATCTGACTGCTTCTTCCACAGAAGAACTACAATGACCAGATAGGGCGTCGTGAAGATTACGAATAAAGTAATCACGATATTCGGCTGATAGAGCCATAAATGTTCCTCCCATTACAATAAACTCGACTTTATCGATACTGTGTCCCAGCTGCTTTAACTGCATTAAGCGGTGATGTGTTTGCAAATAAGGATTGTAATGCGCTCTAATCGCTCGCATTGATGTTGGTTCGTAACCAGTGTATGACTGAGTTGAATATTCAAAATCCGAATCTGGACCTCCAGGACAATAAACACAAATATTTCCAGTCATGTTTATATGAGGACATCGATGAGGTTTACACATGACGGCGACAACTGCAATTCCACTCGCAGTTCGAATTGGTTTCGCTCTTAATTTTGGGAGTAATATTTTTTTGTAATCGATCGGAACACCAGAAATAATATCTACAAGTTTCGGTTGCGATTCAAGGCCATGTTTTCTTGAGATTTCACCCTTTAATTTTGTCAAATTTAAATCTCTGTTTTCATTGTGCGCTTTGATCAACTCTTGAATTATCTCAGCCACGGTGATGACCATTAATTCCTGCCTTGACAATCCTTTATCTAAAATCACCGAAACGTAAACATCAATTAATGATAAGCTTCACTTACTTTTCGTCTTTTTATTATTTTTCGTCATTTTTAATTTCTAAACGCAATTAAATTCACACGCAAAGAACACGTTTTCGGGCTCGTTAATAAATGACGTCAATGTGAATTTTGTTGAAGATAATCGATTAGATTTCATTTCACATTCTTTTCACTTCAATTCAGCGAAAATTTCACTGTGAAAATCATCATTATTAAAAACTTTAACAGTTAGGAAAATAAATTCATAAAATTTTCACTTTTGTGGTCAACCAAAAGTGAACTTTGAGCCCTGTAGAAGGCGTGGCTTACGAGTGTCAGCTGTGTTTTGTATGCATTTAATTGTCGTCGAAAATGACGGACAAAAAGAATAAAGTTTTACATATTGGAGAAGCAAGTTTACTGTGCAAAAATGGTTGTGGTTTTTATGGCAATCCAGAATGGAATGGATTCTGTTCTCTTTGTTACAAATCATTGCACGCTGCTCCAAATAAACCTATTGAAACGCACCGCAGGTATTTATAGCATATTTATTGCGTGTTACACGAAGTAGTATGTCGTAGAAACCTTTCGAGTGATGGCCTGAGTGATGACAGTGGAAGGGTGTCACCGTCGATTGGGAGTACGTCAAAGACATGTGTCTCTACACCTCCATCACCATCTCCTTTTTCGAAATTCGAGAAATTCGAAGAAAAGAAACGTCAACAAGTCGACAAACGGAGCAAAACGCTCAAAAGTATATTTAAACGAGCCTCAACATTTAGGGAAAAAAGTGGTTCTACGTCCTTAGTTCCATCATCGCTTCCATTGTCTGCGTCCCAAGCTTTAACGCAATTAAAAGACCAAAAACTGTTTAGTTTCGATACGCTTTCGATGGCTGGTGAAGAAGTTGTATCGAAAGTTATGAGAGAAGCTGAGATTCACGACATTAAACGACATGTGCACAAAATAGTGGACAAAATAAACAAAATGGACCAAAGTATGGCGTCGATAGAAGACATCAGCGAAGTGACTCACGAATTTTATCAGTCAATGTCCGAAAGATTTGAGAACCATACTCTTTACGTTGGAAATTCATACGAACAGATTGAACAATTGAATGATATAACAGAGAAGCATTTATTGTCGCAGTTATCTCGAACTATTTTTACTCGAATTGTAACTGAAGAGGAGGAAAAAGACATGGAAATAAAGAAGCGTATTAAGAGTTTAAACTGGATGATGGTTCAGCATTTGGATGTGGACATAAATTTGAAGAATCCTCAAACAAGTGATCTCTTGGACAAAGCGATTGCTGAAGTAATCGAAATGCCATCAAAACAGATGCCACAAGAGAAGCTTGAATGCATCGTTGACTGTTCGAAAACGATATTCAAACTTTTGCAAGTTTCACGCAATGAACCAGTGAGCGCTGATCAATTCCTACCTGCTCTAGTCTTCGTTATTGTCAAAGCTAATCCTCCTTTATTACATTCCAATATTAAGTTTATTACTCGATTTTCAAACCCACGTAGATTAATGTCTGGTGAAGCTGGTTATTACTTCACTAACCTTTGCTGTGCAATCGCTTTCATCGAAAAATTAAATGGTGAATCATTAAACGTGTCTGAAGAAGAGTTTGAAAAGTATATTTCTGGTGAAGCTATGCCTCCAGGATCTTTGGAACAATCAACCTATTTATGTGAACCTTTAAGACTTACGTATTTAAATTTAGCAAAAATAGCCGATTTAGAGGAGAAGCAATCGAAGTTCGAAAATAATATTCAAGAATTTAAAGAAAAGTTAAAATGTGATCGAGAAGAGACATTGAAAAAATTAGAACCAGTGAAACCTTTCGTTAGGAGTCGTTATAATATAGATTCGGATATCGACATAGAATTGATACCTTCGTTTCTTAGAGCACGCATTTTAAGAGAACGATCTGAGAATGTAGCTAGAGAAGGAGTATTGGTCGACATCGGCGGTGATACACACTACAACTCTGTGAACAACATTGATTACAAAAAGACTGCTTCCCCATCCAGTAACGAAGAAATTGTTGTAAAGAACGGTTTAGACGAGAGCTTAGAAGAAGAGTGTCCTCTTCCGGAACCTTTGAAACCGGAAGTTGTGAAAAGTTTGATTTAAGTTTCTTTTTTGCTCCAAATCATATTCAAACCTTTTTGTTCATTATTCGAACACGTCGAGCACACGTAAACAGTTCGCCATTGTTTTGCGAAATTTTGTGAATAAATCAATGAAAAAAATATTGTATTTGTCTTTTCAGACATCATTTGCATTGTTTTGTGAGTACACATTCGAACTGTGTGATTCATTGAAAATACGTGATATTTATTCGTTTCGCCAATTATTTATTTTGATTTCTACACAAAAATTAATTTTATTTCCTTTTTGTAAAAATGTTCACTGTTTAATTGTTTTGGTGGTACTGCAAATATTGTTACTTTTTTAATGGAAGTGAAGGATCGCAAAGAAAGGGAATGAACATCACTTTGAATGTTAATTTGATAAAAAAAAGTGATCACAATTTTGGTCTCGCAATTTATATAAAAAGCGAAAAATTTTAATTTTTTGCTACTTGTTGGCGAAACGTGCAAAAATTTAGTTTCAAGCGTATTGACAGTAAAAATCGGGTTACTTGCACATCACCATAATAATTACCGGTGAATCGGTGGCGATTCTAACCTATTTGGTGGTGATTACTGTATAACCTGCAGCTATAGTTTGCAGACCCTTTATTTTCTCTTTTGTTATCCGAGTATAGTTTAACGGCGAATATTTCTGTGGAAAAGTAGTACTGCTTTCGGCGTTTGTCCGATGTTTGCGAGCAACCGACACACAAATTGAAGTCCAACGGTTACATTCAGAGTACACGCATACGAAGATCATTGCATGTCAACCTGATTGCAGTTCTATTGCGACTAGTGACGAGTTGGCAATAATTCGCTTAACATTAAGAATATGATTTTCTCAGCAGGTCTCTGTTCACTCAAATGTATTCACGGTGAATTCGTTCGCAGTATAGAGTCAGGTGTGTCTTGGCTATGTCTAAAATGGTTCTAATGATGAAGGCAATAAAATAATTAGAACCGAGAACCTATACTTAGTGATGTGACACAAGTTAGCTTTCTACGCTGTCAATGTTTGAGTAAATCATTGCGAAAAGGTTTTTCAGACTCATAGGCTTAGAAAACTTTTTTATTGCTTTAACTTTTCGACACAACCACCGAACGGCAGACAAAAACCTAATGATTCAATCTGCGTTTTTCGCATTCGTATTCACTGAAAAATGCATTCGCCGTTTGTCTGCCTCATTTCTCGTCGACACTGTTTTTGTTCGCCGCTTTTCCAAGAATAGAGACCGAGAATTAAATTAACGCAGCGAACAAACAAAAAACAATTTGCGAGACACACAAAGTTCGCTTCTGTTGCATGTTAAACATTCGTCAGTTCGTTGCAGTTGCATTTCACTGTTAATCATTCGAATTGTGAATCAACCGTAAAAGCGATGGACAAGAGTCGAGAAAAAGAGCAACAACATTGTCCAAGTATTCATTAATCAAGAGTGAAAAAATTATTATTTGTATATTTACTTGATTACAGGCAAACAAGGCGAACTTCGAACTTCGGACGATTCGCTGCCGGTTTCGGCACATCGCAGCGGTGTTCGCACACAAAACTTCATTAATCTCAACAAAAAGTTTGTAATTGTTTGTGGAGAGTTTTGCGAAAACGGAAATATTGCACACCCAACTGACATTGCATAT
>NCKV01001296.1:0-10830 GCA_003675905.2 Leptotrombidium deliense
CTTCTGTAACTCCAAATTCTTGCACTTCTACACTAAACGTGAGCTCGTAACCTAATTCTTTTACGTCATGGTCTAAAAGGAAAACCAACCCCTGATAAAAAGAGTAGTCTTCACTCTCCATATCAGTGTACCTATGAAAACAAAATTATTAACTTTACTTTAATAAACTATAGCAAACTTACTTAACAGGTTTTCCCAAAATGTGTTTGTAAAATGAGCGCGTAAAATAAGCTTCCAACAATTTATTGTCATATATTGCTTTAGCAATAACGCGACCAACGAATTTAAAATACTGTAAATGATTCGAATTGCAATGTGAAGCCGAATTGATCATATAAGTAACCCTGTCTCCAGGCGACGTTGTAAACAGAGCGTACATCGGATTGAATATCTCACGAGAAATAATGGTGTACCATTCTCTAAGAAGACCTCCAGCGTCTTGACCTTCTTCACCCTCAAATACTATATAAAATCTATTTTTCCACTCCTCGGACGGACGTCTATAAAGTTCACGAAAAGAATCTTCGAAAACATGTTCCCGTCGAACATGTACCGCCAAATCTTCCCTTCTGGTGTCATCGTCCAAACTTTCAAGTTCTTGTCTAAAGTAGCGCCTTTTAACATCGAAATCCAACACTCTAGTATGATCAACAAGTACTGAAAAAGGGCCATCAGTCAACGGTGTAGTAGACTGTCGCAGAATTTGATTCAAAACAACTTTATGAGTTTCAGCAAACTGCACAAACTTCTGAGTCTCCGGCGATTGATTACAAACATTTCCTTGTGAATCACTCGAACATTGCACAGAAGCTGGAGATCCTGGTGCCAAATCATTGTTAACATTTGTTTCTCTATTCTCATGACGCATATCACGTGAACTTTTCTCTTTGTCGGAAGCATGAACCAAAAAGAATGCTTCAACAGCAGGTTGCAACACAAGCACAGCATGATGATCTGGGGCATCGGCTAATTCAATAAGACAATTACTTAAAGCATCCCACAATTCATCGAGTTCTAATTGAAAGCTTAATGGTTCTTGAGGATTTTGGTCGTTAACATCGATTTCCATTGATTCTTGATTCATTAGTGTGGAAGAATCTTGCTGTGTGGCTTGTGACTGATTCCTCGTTTTTGATTTAGAACCTTTAATTGACTTTCTTAATGGAACAATCACTTTGAGAATTCGAAGAAAGAACGACTGACTCGATGTTTTTGAAGTCAAAGAAGCCATCGAAGGTAACTGTACTTCTTTTGAAGAAATACTGTGTTTAAAATGAGATGGTGCTGAAATAACAACGGCTCCTTGTGTAAATCTATCATAAAGCGTTCCTTTCATTGCTTTTTCTGTATTTTTTTCATCTCCATCTTCATTTGTTTCTTTATCACTAAGATTTAAATTCTTCAACTCTTCACTCAATCTACGAATATGTTGACAAACTGTAAAACCCAACTGACGTGCTCCATCCAAAAGAAGCCTAAACACAACGTTTCGCGTAACTTCACAGTGCCTAGAGAGACGTAGTAATAATTGCGTTGCATCTTCTAATCCATCTTCAGAACATGATTTTGAAGTAAGAACGTCTACCGCCAGCTTTAAATGCTCTTCTCCTACAATTGGTTTTACCATCAAACCCTCTCGAGCATCTAATGCACCTGTTGTTGTCGATTTCGTGGCAGACAAATTTTGGTTCGTTGATGTTTGTGCTTGCTGTGCTGAAGACATCGTTGGTAAAGAGAAAGCAGCGTGTGACAAAAGATGAAGAAGCTTATCGGTTAACAAGGAACTTCGCTTAATTACAGGGTGAGACAACAAACTAATTACAGCAGCCAACGGTGACAGCCCACCGTCTGCAGATATGCTTTCACTTTCAATATTTTGAGAAGAATTACCAAGAGTAGCGAATGAAGCTGAAAAAAGAAACGTAAAGCTTAAACTTCAACAAAAAGAACTTACTATGGCTCTTGATTACACTTTTTCCTTTTCGGTTGGTACTTAATGAATCTAATTTAACCAGTACTTCCCAAAAATCAGTATCTTTGCATAACTTAGACACAGGTTGTGAACTAGATAATTCGTCTTTTGAAGAAGCTTTTTGATCATCCCTCAGTTGTTCAGGAAGAAAATGATGAGGAAATGATTTTGCCAGCGCGATCAACGTATCAAGAACATGTCTACACACTAAAGCTCCTGCTTGAGGGTGAATTGTAATGTTGTGTGCACACGCAGCTGGGATGTTTGACTTCTTGCTACCACTATTGCGATGAATTTGGAAAACATTTGTTCGACAGCCTAGAGCAGCATCCAAGGAGATTGAAAGCCATGAAGCCATTTGGTGTCCCGTCGAATGTCTAAACGAGAACATTTTAATGACCATGAAACTTAAAAAAGTATATTTTGGCGGCCCTCATATCTCATAATCTTAACCTTCCTGAGGACACCTTTCCAACGTGCAGATCTACAAGAGACTCGTTCACTGCACTATGGAACCTCCTTCAGTGCGCTTATTTTAATCATTGGGCCTGATAAGTCCAAAAAATTCTTACTTATGATTAGGTGCACTGCTACAAGTACTTCCTTTTCGAGACCGGCTACTCTCTTTTGTATCTTTAATCCTTTCCATTATAGCTAGAAGTGACTGGATAATCCACTGACGAGTAGCAGTATGATGACACAAATTGCGCAAAACTCTATGTAATCTTTGAACGTTCAATTTTGGTTCGTCAACAAATAATAAAATCAGAAGACACGATAATGCCTCATTATCAAGCAACTGTCTTCCTCTGATTTTTCCTTGAATAGAAGGCTTCATAGTGGTCGATGATGTTGAGGCACTAAAAGAATTATTTCCGCGAGAACCAATATTCCACGGCCAAGTGGTTGGTTGAACAGTATGGATTGTATACCGCGTGTGGCTCATTCTCCCAGCTGCAAGAGAAGCGTCAACTGTTGATGTATTAATCTGTCTCAGGAACATACAAACTTTGGAAAACCAAGCAAACAAGCAGAGATAAAGTTGTTAAAAAATAAGTAAAAATATACTTACTTGCTGTTCTTAATATTCTTGACAAAGCTGTTGTTGCATGATTTGAAAAAAATCGTTCTTGCATTTGTCTGTGTCTCGTTTCCAATTCTAATCTTAAACTTTGAGCTTCGGCGGCCAAATCACCGGGTAGAAGAGCAAGTAAACTGTCATCCATATCTGCTAAAACTTGTCTACGTAACCCTGGAGGAAGTGTGGAAATAAAACTAGCGGGATCTACAGGAGTGTCGGGATTTGAATTCTCAGCCTGTAATCTTTGTTGTTCAGCTCGTTGTTGCGCAAGAACCTCTTCCTGAATATTTGGTGGCAGTGCAGCCAAAAACTCGGGATTTACTTCATTAAATATGTTCGCAGTTGAGGCAGCATTACTACTACTTGGTTGAGTTGCATTTGAGGCCGCATTATTTCTCTGTTGTTGAATTCGCTGAAGTCTCAATTGTTCTGCTATTACTTCCTGTCTAATGTTCTCAGGCAGAGCGGCCAAGAAAGATGGGTCCACACCTTCTGGTATTTCCATTTCTTAAAAAAAATTATTAGAAACAACAAATCAGGGATGAAATTACCTCCAGTAGCAGGATCCACACTACGAGTTGCAGCTTCTGCGTTTGTTGACAGATCATTAGCAACTTCAACCACATTATTTGGTTCTGGCGCAGTTGAAACAATATTATCTCTTCGTTCTTCTGATTCACTCCTGTCAGTAGTACCAATAAACTCATCACTGCTCAAAAGCAAACTCGAAGGTGGAAGAGAAGCGCCCTCATTTGAAAGTAATCTTTCGGGTGGTAATGGAGGAGAATCTCCGCTAACTGGCAATTCATTCGATGAAGGCTCACCGTTAGCATTCGTATTACTAGAACCGTTGACATCCATTGCAACTGGTTTTTCAGGTTCCGTAGTTGTCTCTGCACACATCATTTCTGTAATTTCATTGTCATTTTGCAAAACTGCTTCATTAGAGTGCACACTGTTCATAGTTGCCTGGTTTTCATTAACTTCCATTGAAACTTGACTTGCACCATCGTTTGACGCAACAGCAGAAGAAGCTAAAGCAGGTCCAAGAACTTGTTCAACAATTGATTCGGCGAGTCTTTCGGTATTCGCATTTAACGAAGACTCGTTAGCAATTTTTTCATCAGATGCACCATCTTTTACAGGCTCTTTTTTGTTATCTTTGTTCTCTTTTTTGGCCTTTTCATCTTCTTCAATTAGTTTCTTCCTTTTTTCTTTTCTGTCTGCGATCTCTTCATCGCGATACTTTTCCCAAATTTCAATAATCTCCGGTTTTAAGGATGCTACACAGTCGTGCATCGAATCGCCATCTAACACACGAGACTCTTCAGTCCAACGCAGCATTGCTGAAGGTATACAGCCCAGAGCTGAAGACGAGCCAGTTCCACCTGGATTCCCAGAATCGTGTAAATCAAGCCAATCTTCATCGGTAGCAATAAACTGGAAGTCATTGCTTGTGAATATAAGTCTCGTAGGTTGAGAAGTTGAAGCACCAGAAGTCATTTGTAAAAAATCCTGTGCAGTTGATGGACCTAACAAGCGTTGCAGTATAACCGGTGGATTGGGATGTCGACTATTCATTTGCATGTGCCAATTGTGGTGACTATTAACAGAATTGCTATTTACATTAGGTCTATAAATTCGCTGCCTTCCACTACGGTGTGAACGTGATGCAAGAATATTTGCTGCTGTAGACGCAGATGTTTGAGCAAGCCCCAAAGTCGCTCCTATATCTCCATGTCTCACTAATAAAGGATGAGATGCTGTTACGTTTCCTGGTGCTGGAGGTACAGAAGGTTGTGACACGTCTCCAGTGTTAGCATGTGGTTCAGTTTCAAGCATTGGCAGCAAAGAACTTAATCTGAAACTTCCTTCTTGAAAAACTGAGGTTGGTAGCATATCTTCTATACCAAATACATCACTTAATTGTGTAACAGCATCTTCAATTTCATCGTGATCAACATATCCTGCGGCTTCGTCGTCCTCTACCTCATCATCATCGTCGTCATCGTCATCAACGCGTTCGTCATCGTCATCGTCGTCCTCTTCATCATCGTCTTCATCATCATCTTCATCTCTTTCTTCCTCATCAGCTCCACTCGCATCATCATCATCTTCATCGCTGTCAGACTCTTCCCCACTCTCCGATTCAGCTCCGTTGGAATTAACAACATTATCATGTGATTCATCAACAGCCTCCTCATTATCATCGTTATGAATATCATGTTCATTTCTGAGGTCATCAATTAAGGAATTCGGTCTTGGATGTCCGTCATTATAAAGATCAAATGGAACTCCTTCTTCAATTACAACACCTTCATTGTCCGTATTTTCATCAACTGTCACGTCCGCGAACGCATTAGTTTCCGAAGTACTAGTCTCTGTATTTACTTCTCCAGTATCGGTTAAATCGTATCCGCTGTCGGGACCAGTAACACGAGAAGAATCCGTAGTTTGAGCAGCACTATTTGGAACGCCATTTGATGTGACGGGTGCGGACGGAGCATTGTCCTCCTCCATTGCCTCAGTATTAGAAGTTGAAGACTGGTGACCAGTTTTTGTTTTTTTAGGGTGAATGGCAACTGGAGTATTCGGAAGATTAATTATTCTAGAAAGTGTCTCTAATGGTTTTAATACAGAATTCACAGTAGTAGCCATATGAGGTGAAGACAGGTCTAACGAGTGAGTTGTGCGCGCCAAGTCAGTAACTATGCCTCGGCGAAGCATTATTTTAACCATCACATTTAAACCATTGCTTTGATTTCTGACTGAACTCGGAAGGTTCAGCTGTGAAGACTGATTAATTGATGGACAAGAATCAATCATAGTACTGATGATACTCATTAGTGCTTGGACCTTCGCATGCTTTTCACTGGATTCGTTAAGACTTAAGGCACGATGTAACGCTGACTTCACTTCGTTCACTAGTGTCGTTTGCGCCTCAGGACAGTGATTACACGAAGAAAGAGCAGCGATTAAAACACGTGTCAACGCGGGACAATCTTTATCACCAACTGTCTGTGTACTTGGCAAAAGCTGGTCGAGAATAAACGATAAGGCTGTACATTCTTCATTGATGAATTCAGTCTGTGATGGTTGATAAGTGTGTTCGGTAATTAACTTCGCAACAACACAATAAGAACGAACCAATTCCGCTAATAAACGAAGTATAGACGACTGAGACAACAATAAACGATTCTTCTTGGCAGACTCATCGTCTTTCGCATTGGCGGTTACTTTATTTGAGTCTGTTGAGTTTACAGGCACTGGTTGTTCATCTACAGAAGCACTCTCATCAATGTCATCCTGTTGAACCAAATCAGACGACGATGATTCCCTGTTTAATCGATTTACATTTTGAGAATCGATCGCTACACTCAAGTTGTCTTTTAATTCTTCACTATACGTATTAACTTTCACAGTTAAAGTGTTGAGTAAGTCACTTATCACGTCACGCACAATTGAAGTTGGCTGAACATTAACGTTTGTTTGTTTGGTTGGAAGCAATTTAAGCATTTGAACAGCATTTGCAGCGAGAAGTCTCGTATCATCCTCTTCACGCTTCGTTAAAGGCATCAATGAAACTCTAAGAATACTTTTCGAAATTTCAAGAAACAATTCATTTTCGCGACACGCAGCAGGACCGAGCACTCGAAGTATGTAATGCATTTCCTTACAACTCATTGGGGAATGATGAGTTGTTGACCGAATAACTTTTTCCATTGTCTGCCTGAGAGTAGTTGGTTCTTCCAGAACATGTCTTATTAGCAATGTTGCCAGAGAAGTAAAACCAGTGAAGGCCGATAACTGACTTAACTGAAGAAGGGCACGAATTCCTCCCAATTCGGCAAACTGAGATGAGTACTCATAGTTACGTGTAAGACGTAAGCAAAGCCTCATTACGGCATGTAATGTATCTGGATCAACTGGAATGCTCATAAATCCAACAGCTGTTCTGATTAAAGTTACGCAGTACTGAGGTTCCATTCCTTTTATAACTCTATAATTCGGAGATTGACAAACAGTTACACTTGATGATGAACCTTCTTCCGTTATATCCATGGCTTTATCGTCATTGACAAACATAATTGGTCGCCAGTTACCAGATTCTTCATTAATTTGCACCATTGTGCTGAATTGAACAACATACTTCCGCCTGGTTGCAGAAAACCGCACGTATGAATCTCCAGCTTTGTAAGCGTCATCGATTGTCTTATTGTTATTTAAAGCATAGCTAGACCACTTTCCTGATCTGTCATCGAACCATTTCCACTGCCTGCGTTGCAATGCTAAAAGAGGTGCTCTTCTATTCGATGCAACTGACGATTTTTCGTATAAATCTATCAAGAGAATAACAGGAGCCAACCATTTTGGAGTAGACACAATATTCATTTTGTTACTAGAAGTGAGCGACAACGCGTTTTGAGCCGCTTCCAATAACTGTATTAAACTGTCGAGCAAAGTGCTTTCTTGAATTAAAAATGCACATTCATTTCGTTTCTCTTCGAACATTAAAGTAAACAAGTGAATCCTTGTCGCAGCCTTCAGGGCTTCTGGTAACTGTGTTACCTGTGATGCCCACTCAGCCAACGTCCTTTTGTCTCCACTTGTCATTGGTTTTGTACTTTCAAGTAATTTGTTGATGTTTTCCGATATTTCCGCCAACAGTTGTTTTATCATATTTTCACTCCATTTTTCACCATTTCGCTGACAAACAGCTAACAACATATCACAAACACGATATACTGTGTCTGGTAGGGTATCCAATAGGTTCAAACAACCGGATAAAATATCATTTGTGAAATCATCCATCCGTTGTTTACTTAGTGGTTCATCATCTTTGACTATAGTCACGTCTTGTTCACTGTCTTCTTCGGTCACATTTTCTCCAAGTGACATCGCTATAGCTCGCATCATTTGATCGTCCTCCGACATATCCCAATCAGCAGCATTCTGAATAAATACAACTGAATAAAATATAATAAACCTTAAGTACTAACCGGCGTGCGGTTTATCGTTGGATGACTCAAAAGATATTCCGTTGCTTGTTCAAGAGATGATGAATGAACAAGAGCCTCTAAAGCTAATTCTCTCGCAAAACCCATATCGATTAATTGCTGCAGGTGTTCGGTACTAATGCCTTGTTCTTCTAATTCATTTCTTCGTGAACTTCTTGTTGTAGAAGATGAAGCAGAGCTGCCCTGCACTTCAGTTTCTTTATCTTTTGCCAATTTTTCGTTTATAATTGTTTCACCTCTTAATAAATGACACAAAATAGCTAGCACAGATTCAGACATACGTTCTCCATAAACTTTGAGAGGTTTCTTGTTCCAAATATGCATCACGCATTCAAACGCTTTTTTATGTGTTTGGATCAAGTATTTCACAGGATCAAAAGCAACAAAATTTGGCTGCGATGCTTTTAGTGGCATTGTGTGAGGTGATTCCAAAACCATTTTGGGGTTGGCCATTTTCTCCAACAGCATTAACCATGAATCCAAGAATTCACCTGTGCCATCAGGCAGTTCGGGATGTTCGATTCCTTCTTCAAGAGGTATTTTACCTTCTTGAGATAATGCCCATTTAAAAGTTCTAAATCAGAAATAAATTTAATGTCATCAAACTTTATTGTAATACTGACTGGAAAAAAGCATCCTGACCACCACAATGTACGAATTTTTGAAGCATCAAGTGATACGGGTATTTCCTTTCGTCAAACAACATGGGAGAAGTAAACCCAACTGAACAGATGTAGAACGTTAACCTAGATTAATGTACAAAATTTGTAACCAACTCAAACTCAGGCGGAATTCAAGGAACGATAACTTTGCAATTAATATTGCATTGTCAACGACCGCATTCACGAATAAGTTCGTGATGTGGAGATACCGAAATGCATATACTACAACATAGCAATACTTTCACTAATATTATTTACTGATTATACCTAAATTTGGGAATCGGAGAGGTCGGTGGTGGTGTCCACGACAAGCCGGTTGCCAAAAGTTTCGTAAGTGCACTCGCAACAGATCTTGCTGGAGGTGACGGTGCTATTGGCGCATTTGGTACAGTATGATGACTTCGTCGATGTCTAATTGGAGAACCAACACTAAGTTTTACTAATAAACCAAAGAGATCAGCCAACGCTCGTCCTAATCTGGAAGCACTTGATAACAGCGGTTTAATTTGTTTCATTTGTTGTGACAGCTTATTCTGAAAGGCTTTCTTCTTTAACGTTTCAGTTTCACCAGCATCAGTATTATCATCAACTTCCATTTTCGCAGAACTTGTTGCAGTTTGCTCCTCATTAACTGACTGAGAGTTAACATCACTTTCTTTTGTTAAACCACTAAGTTTTTCCAATTGATGGCGTCCGAACTGCCATGGTGCATTGGCTGAAGATTCCGAGCACAAAGCTAAAAGAACTGTACTTTCCCAAACCAAAGATGTGTAAAGTCGACTTAATCCTTTTAAAACAATTAAACCCGTCTCCGAACCCCAATGTGTAACCAACAGGTTTCGAAGTTCCAACTGTCCAGTTCTGCAAACATGAGCAAACATGCTGATGTAAGCATGTGCAGCAGACATTCCATGCAGTAATGGTGTTAATGTAGACGACTGAAGTGGGTCAGTTCCACTAGTCAAGGCTTTAACAGTTCCTTGAAGTAATTCCTCCAAGAGAACACTTCCTCCAGGAGGATCCAGAGGACGGCACAATTCTTGTAAACTCTCTAACACTGAATGAAGATTTTTTAAACTTTCCTTCAGAACTTCTCTTTCATGTGCAAGGGACTAAAATGAATTACATTAAAAATAGAATTAATATACAGTCTTACCAAAATTGATTTGCAAACATTTGTGACAGATGAACAAGCTGGTGTAAGTGGGAAATCAATGGGAAGATTCGGTAATTGAAATATGCGTAACAAAGGTTCTAATCCTCGTTGCTTAACAAATTCTCTGCAATGGTCATCCGTGGAGTTATTCGACAGAACGGAGTCAACGAAACGCATCTATAAAAGATAATGTTACACAGGGAAAATTTCTCATATTCTATTAAATCAGAATCAAGACCCGGAATGTGCAAATGATTTTGCGCTTCAATTATAACAACTTCATTACATAATGAAATTGATGACCAAAATAAAGCGCACGACATTGCGAAAATTAACTTACAACGTGCAGAATGTAATCGACGAGAGGAACGGGTTGCTTAGTATCAGCAGGTTGAGCTGAGCTAATTTGGTCTACTTGTTTACCGCTTCCGGATGCAGTAGTTGTATTTTCTTCATCTTCTTCTTCATCTTCATCCGAAGAGCCATCCGCTGGTGTATTAACGGGTATCACAGGTCGTAAGCGATCACTATTTCCTTGACTGCCATCACCACTCTTGGCAGCTGGTTTTGAGCATATACAGTTTGGATCAGAACCCAACGAACAGAGTTCTTTCAACAAATTTATTATTGCGGTGGTTGCGGCCTCACGCAAACTAGGCTGGTGACGCATTAGTTCGTCCATTGCAGTACCTAGATTAGAAGAGGTATCGCCCATTGGTTCACTGCTTCGCCTTCTCCTCATTGCTGGTAAATATTCCGGGGAAAGCAGCACCTTGAAAATTTTTTCGAAAGGTTTCAACGCGACAAACGCTTCCAATCCTGTTGAGTTTAAACACAACGCGCTAAAAACGTTGGGCAACGAAGCGATTACTTCTCTCGTCGCAGGAATCTAATAAAAGAATAGTACAAAGAATAGAATAATTCTGTCGGAATTCTAATTA
>NCKV01001297.1:0-10831 GCA_003675905.2 Leptotrombidium deliense
ACTGACTTTGATCGAATGCACTTTATACGGACATGTCAGATAATTCGGGTAAGTACGGTAATATTAACTTTTTTCGCCAATTCAAAAATTAACTTTTTTGTTTCGATTTATAAAGATATGTTGGTTAATGCGGGGCAGTAAGGTTTGTTTGTGTTTGAAAGTGTGTTGATTTCATGCGTC
Organism: Leptotrombidium deliense; assembly: GCA_003675905.2. Taxonomy (NCBI): domain Eukaryota; kingdom Metazoa; phylum Arthropoda; class Arachnida; order Trombidiformes; family Trombiculidae; genus Leptotrombidium; species Leptotrombidium deliense. Next base: position 181 of record NCKV01001297.1, read on the forward strand.
TCACATTAATTTTGTTGCAATTGTCACAGTGCATGTGTAATCATCAAAATATGTATTTAACCCTTTATTGAGCCAAATAAACTGAAATAATAACAGGAATTAAATGTATTGATTTTTTAAATTATATAATGAAAAAGTCGGTGATGAACTATGGTTGCGGTCAAATTAGTGGTCACATCGCTGCACATCACTACGACTTGTGCGCAGCTGTGTTTATTTGTGTGGCGCACTGCTCGCAACGAAAACAGTTCGCAGGAAAGTGAAAGCGTAATGCCGGTGTCTCTGGCGTCTGTTTTCGTAAGAGTAATTGGTCGTACAAGTCTTCCATAAGTTCATCATGCAGATAACACTGCTGTCGTTATATTTGTTTGTTTGGAATGCGGTGATGTCGAACGCAGCACATGTGCATCATATCCACGACAAAGTCGCAAATAAGGAAAAAGTACAGGACGCCTGGAATTCGATTCATTTTAAGGAAGGTGCTCACAATGCAGAATTGGATGGTGAGGCGGTTCTGGGGAGTAAAGAGAAGGTTTTAGAATACAATGAGTTGCCGCCAGAAGAAGCGAAGCGACGTCTTGCAATTTTAGTGACTGAGAAAGGAATGGACGCCAACAAAGATGGATTTGTTGACAAACAAGAATTAACGCAATGGGTTTTACATTCTTTTCGTACTTTGGCTGAAGAAGAAGGAGAAGAGCAGTTAAAGGAAGAGGACGAAAATAATGATGGGTTTGTTTCTTGGGAAGAGCATCTCACCGACAATTTTTCTGTCGATGAAACTGTTGACGTAACAGAACAAGAAATGATTAGAGAAGACAAGGCTTTGTGGTCTGCAGCTGATATTGACAAAAACGGTCTCCTCGATGCCAAAGAATTTGCTGCTTTTAATTCTCCTGAAGAATTTGAACATATGTTTGATACTCTTCATTCTCTGACAATGAATAAAAGAGACAAAAATAACGATGGATTACTGACTTTTGAAGAATTTGTAATGGACGAGAATGGAGTTGTACCGCAGTTAAAAAGCGAAACATATGTTAGCGAAAAGGAAAGATTTGATTACGACTATGACGTCGATAAAGATGGCAAACTCAATAAGAAAGAAGTTTTGCGATGGCTAATTCCTGATAATAGGTATATGCCAACTCTCTGACTGATTTAATAAAAGCGATTATTTCTCAACAGAGAACTGGCAGAAGCAGAAGCCGATCATTTAATAGCGAGCAGTGATGGCGATGATGATGGAAAGCTCTCAGTTTTCGAAATTATCAATAATTACGAAATATTCGTTGGTAGTGAATCGACTGATTTTGGAGAAAGACTTACGAAAATGAAAGACGAACTGTGATAACACCTTACCTATCAACTCACTTGCGAAAACCAAAAAGTGACTTTATTTAATATACGAGTATTATACAACTGAGATTCTCTGATGCTTGCTTCTTACTCTGATTGCATAGTCAAATAATAGTTTGCATCTAGTTTGTATGAACTAGATAAAGAGTACAAACTCATTATTTTAAACTACAAGTAAAGACATGACCACTTAACCTTTCTGTGAATTAATAACTGAACTTGAGTTACTGAACGCGGTTAATGGATTAATTCTTCGTCCATAATTTAATTTCTTACGAACAGCTTTTGCTTCACTGTAACTTTGGCAGAGGTAATCGATGTCTTTCTTTTTGGCCGATCTTTTTGCGAGTGGTTTTTGTTCATTTAAATAATAATCGTTGACGTAGTACACAGCTTCATTCATCCTGTTCATTACCGAAGTGCAGTCACATTTTGCGGAGGCGGACACCTCTTCCCCTGAACCGTAGTGCTCATCAGCTTTGCTGTATTTTCCAGTGAAAACCGCATTTTTCGTTTCAATCGTCGGTTCACTGTTTCTTGGCTCGTTCTGCGAATATGCGTCCTCATCATTAAAATCAGTAGTTTCGTAACGTTCTTTGCGATACATCTCTCGTTGCATTTTTGCCAACTGCGGAATCAACTTGTTTTTCGAAAATTGCTTAAACTTCTCGAAGTTTCTAGCAAACTCTTCATTCGGAGTCTCATTGATCATATCATCTGCGTACTCACTTTTTGCATAACGATCAGAGCCATAGTTATGGGATGCAGCGTTTGCATTCTGGCTCCATTTCGGAACGTCATGTCTTCCGAAAGTGTAGTAGAAGAAACTTCCAGGTCGTCTAATCTCGACTTTGGTCGCTTTGAATTCCCTGTTCGAATCTTTAGCCTTCGAATATTGTTCGGACACTGATTTATCATCAAAATAATCGTCGTACTCAACATTCGCTGCAAAAAGCGATAAACACAAAGTAATGCAGACATTGAGCAAGAGCCACATTCTGACTACTCGCGTAATTCGCGATAAATGCTTGTCGTTTGTTTCATTTTCGAAAAATGGAGGAAGAGTAAAGAAATGATGTCTTTGTCTATTGTTTCAATTTCATAAATTTTGACGAAAACAACGAAAAGTACAAATTAGAGCTCAATTAAACTATTTTAACCTTAATTTATGAATGAAGGAAAAGATGCGACAATTAAACGTTACTCCACATTCGCTGCTGTGTCATTACTTTCTCTGAGAAGCTGTAATTGTACCGAAAACAATACCATTGATTTACTACTTCTGTTTATCCTTTACAACAGTACGTATGCTGCGACAAGTAATCGTTGCGTGTTGCTTTCTTTCGTGTGTAATAGCTGCTCTGTTTAAGGCGTGCAGTAACGCAGAAACCATCGCTGTTCACACAATATTCGTTAATATCGATTTTTCTTGAAATTTTAAAGAATTGAGTTTCTTTTATATTTCGACGTATATCAAAGAAATTCTTTTATTTAACACATCCATGAAAAACCATTCTGCGTAACAGCACACCATTGTTCGCAAAGCTACGATTCATGAACATTTGTGCACGAATAACGATTTAGATTTTTACTGAAGTATTTATGAATTGAACATTTTTGAATTTTGTTAACAAAGTGTATATTTATGAGTCGTGATTTATGCCTCAATTTCGAAAATGGTATCACTGCTAAAATAGAAATGTCGAGAAATGCGGTCGGTTGACGCAACGAGTTACAACGTGCGAAGTCAAGAATACGTCTATTACGCATGCGCAGTTGACGAAAACGTTCTCGAATGATCTCAAATATTCGCCAGATTTCCAATTTTCGCGGTTTTCCGGTACCCAACTCCACTTTTCCAGAACATTCCTGACGTCACTGCGACTGCTCACATTACAAGTATAAAAGAGAGAAGCGTGCGGCGACGGGCGTAGTTTCATTCAATTGTGACTAAGGTTAAAGTTCCAACTTTAAACGCTTATCAAATTTACTTAATAACTGTGAAATGGCTAAAGTACCAGCGATTGGAATTGATTTAGGTACGACATACTCGTGCGTCGGAGTGTTCCAAAAAGGAAAAGTGGAAATTATTGCCAACGATCAAGGAAATAGAACGACTCCAAGTTATGTGGCTTTCACTGACACGGAACGTCTCATTGGTGATGCAGCTAAAAATCAGGTTGCAATGAACCCAACAAACACCGTTTTCGATGCTAAGCGATTGATCGGTCGTAAATTTGAAGACTCAGCGGTACAGTCGGACATGAAACATTGGCCGTTCAAAGTGGTGAGTGATGGCGGAAAACCGAAAATTAGCGTAGAGTACAAGGGTGAAACGAAGACATTTACTCCTGAAGAAATCTCATCAATGGTGTTGACTAAAATGAAGGAAACCGCAGAAGCGTACCTTGGAAAGACGGTCACGAATGCAGTCGTCACTGTTCCTGCGTATTTCAACGATAGTCAACGTCAAGCTACGAAGGACGCCGGAACAATTTCCGGTTTGAATGTTATGCGAATAATCAATGAACCGACAGCTGCTGCTATTGCTTACGGTTTGGACAAAAAAGGACAAGGAGAACGTAATGTTCTTATTTTCGATCTTGGAGGTGGAACTTTTGATGTTTCTATTCTGACTATTGAAGATGGAATCTTCGAAGTAAAATCAACTGCAGGAGACACTCACTTAGGAGGAGAAGATTTCGATAACCGAATGGTCAACCACTTCGTCGAAGAATTCAAACGAAAACACAAAAAAGATTTAACCGTAAATAAACGAGCATTGCGTCGATTAAGAACATCTTGCGAAAGAGCAAAAAGAACCTTATCGTCGTCTACACAAGCAAGCATTGAAATCGACTCATTATATGAAGGAATTGATTACTACTCGACTGTAACCAGAGCTAGATTTGAAGAACTTTGTGCCGATTTGTTCAGATCAACTCTTGAACCCGTTGAGAAATCATTGCGAGATGCGAAAATGGATAAGAGCCAAATTCACGATATTGTCCTTGTCGGCGGTTCTACTCGAATCCCGAAAATTCAGAAACTCTTGCAAGACTTTTTTAATGGCAAGGAATTAAACAAGAGTATTAACCCTGATGAAGCTGTTGCATACGGTGCTGCTGTTCAAGCCGCAATCTTAAACGGTGACAAGGACGAACAGGTGCAAGATTTGCTGTTGTTGGACGTCACACCACTTTCATTGGGTATTGAAACCGCTGGAGGAGTGATGACCACGTTGATTAAACGAAACACAACTATTCCCACCAAGCATTCGCAGATTTTCACAACTTATTCTGATAATCAACCGGGAGTTTTAATTCAAGTGTTTGAAGGAGAAAGAGCTATGACCAAAGATAACAACCTTTTAGGAAAATTCGAGTTGAGCGGTATTCCTCCTGCTCCGCGTGGTGTTCCTCAAGTTGAAGTTACTTTTGATATTGATGCCAATGGTATTTTAAACGTATCAGCCACCGATAAAAGCACTGGTCGTGAAAACAAAATTACAATTACCAACGATAAGGGACGATTGTCGAAAGACGAAATTGAAAGAATGGTCGCAGAAGCAGAGAAATACAAAGATGATGATGAGAAGCAAAAAGATCGCGTATCTGCAAAGAACGGTCTCGAATCATATGCCTTTAATTTGAAACAAGCTTTGGATGAACCGAACTTGAAAGACAAACTCGGCGAGGAAGACCGAAAGAAGGTTCAAGATAAAGTTCAAGAAATCTTGAGTTGGTTGGATGCAAATCAATTGGCTGACAAAGATGAATTCGATCATAAGCAGAAAGAATTGCAAGAAGTATGCGCACCAATAATGAGCAAATTGTACGCCGGTGCCGGAGGCGCTGAAGGCATGCCAGGTGGAATGCCCGGTGGTTTCCCAGGCGGTGCTCCCGGAGCTGGAGCGGGTGCAGGTGCTGGAGCAGGAACCGGAGGTGGACCAACCATTGAAGAAGTCGATTAAATTGTTTCGTTTTTTGTTTGTAGTGAAGTGTCAGAAAATAGCTTAAAATGTAATTTCATTATTTATTAATCAATAAATCGTTTATTAAAAAATTATTCGTCCTGATGTCGGATAAAACGAACACTGACACCAAAACCGTCGTTTTCGTTTCTTCGTTTTTTGTAGATACCGTATGCAAAGAAGCCAATGACTCCTAAAACTATTCCGACGAAAAACATTCCCAAAATTAGTCCCATGAATGACTTTTGTGACATTTTTCCAGCGTCGGCATTATTTGTTTGCTGTTCAGTGTTTGTAGAAGGGTCGACTGGCGGTTTCTTTTTCGGTGAGTTACGATCAAAGTTTTTACAAAGAGTATTTTTAATGGTTTTAGCTCCGTGAAGAACTGATTGTGAGCTCAACTGACACACGCTTTGTGTGCTTCCAGGACAGTAGTTGAAAGAGAGACAGCGAGCGTTCGCTTCTTTGTCTAATTCATCGCAAAGCTGAGCACACTGTTCGATACCAATGTCGTTGTAAGATTTATCGAATTCTGCCACCAAATCGTTTCCTGTGTACACGAAGAGGTTCACGTCTTTCACATCATAAATTTCACAAGATTCGTTATCATATGTTGTTAAGAGATCACGTGAGCTAAAATCTCTGTAAGAAACTCTGCTTAGAGCACACAGACCAGAATCACAGAATTGGAACGATAAACATTTGTCTTGAGCTGAACAAGCTTTGGCACATTCGTGAGCCAATTTTTCACTTTCCAAACTTACGAAACCTAGAAGCAAATCTCTTTTTCCAGGCAACTTTTCGTATTTGTTCAAGTAGTTCATAGAGTAAACATTACAATCTTCTTTCGATTCGGTGTTGTTTTTAACAACTTCCGTCTGCGTATCGTCTTTGATAAAAACGGAAGATAATCGACACTCTTTTGGTTCACTATTGCAGAAACTGAAACTTTGACATTCGATGTCTTTTAAATTTTTGCAAAGAGTGTAACAGTCTCCGAGAGTTTTTGCCGTCGCAATGCTAACGGAATTGGATGTCATTTGAAGTTGGCTGTCGGTCACTGTTTTAGTATATAACAGATCTCCGGTCAATAAATTTGTCGATGCGTCCGAAACAACGATGTCCGAAATTGGAATTAATATTGTGTTTTCGAGATTTCTGCCCCACTTCACATCAATGCTTAAAGTGTTTTTTGTGGCAAACAATTTATCTTTTAAACTATTCAAGTCAGGCTCGGCAGCGAGAACTTTTCCTTTCACACGAATCTTTCTCAAAACGTAGAATTCACATGTTGTGTCTTCAGAGACGTCGGTTTTTTCATTAATATCGTAAGTCAATAGAAAACATCTTTGTCCACAAAATTTGAATCCTCTGTAAACAATATTTAATTTTGAACCATTAATGTCAGTTTGCTGAAATTTGCGAACACTCACGTCAATGTCTCCTTTTTGATTGCTTGTTTAGCACATTCCTCCAGATCTGTGATCTCCAACATTTGGTCTTTTGTACTCGGTTTACGGTCTTCCTTCTTGTCAAATGAAGCTATGTGTAATGAAATTATGAAATAAGTTTCTTCAAATCAAACTCAGGAAAGTACATACACAACAAAGATGGTGTTTCAAGAACCATCGCTTCGATTCGAATACTTCTGTTTTGATAATTAAAGTCCATAAAAGGTATTCTCAGAGCAGAAATGCTATAATTGTTTGTCAATATTTCGGTCAATCGCCTTTTCACTAAACTTGCAACTCTTGCCGCGTATCGTGTATCCATGTGTGTCAAATGCTCTGTTCACAATAACTTTATAGTAAATGAACAAATGCCACGTAAACTATTAACAAACCATCTAAAATTGATGAAAATATGAAGTACTTTTTGTCGTTTTCGTTAACAATGCAGTTTTCTATGTTAAAAATATCCTGTACGTTTTTACCGAGGTACAACTTTTGAATATTAAATAAATTGAAGTTTTGTTTCAACTTCAATTGATATAAACCCTAAAGTATAAGTGCGTTAGTGTGCTGCAAATTCTCAAATAAGGATTAGCTTCGGACAGCATAAAATGTTTCTAAGCAGAATGGATTTGAAAGAAATTTAGAGGAACTGAAAATAATCAACATTGGTTGTTGATCGATTCTAAATTATTTAAATGTCAATGTCACTCTGTCCAAAGTTGAATATTAGTATCTTACATCTTGTAACACATAACCCGTGCGCTCAAATTTGACCGGCAGTTGGTTGCCTAATGATTCGGCAATAGCTCCTTTCTCCTGAAAGAAAAAATATTACTACACATTGTTTATCACTTGCATATTTACAGCAGTTATGTAATAAGTGATTACAACTTTATTCATAGGAATGCCATCGATTGTCTCATTTAATGTAAAGGCTTCCCAGACGTCAACGAAAACTCCTCTCACGAATGCCTGTTATTAAAAACGATGTATTTATATGGTTGAGATAACTTAATGCGAATTAGTATTCTTATGACTAGCTTTTAAACGAACCCTTCCGAGATAGTAATAATCCAAATTCATAAGAAGGAGATCAGATATTGTCTTCAGTTTATCATAATCCATTATATCTAAATCAACACCATCCTGCGTATTCATCAAACAATCACCGTTCGGCTTTTTGTTGTAAATTATATCACGACTTAAATCGTGAATTACGGTGTCTTTAAACAGGACTGTTGTGATGTCGGTCCGAGAAATATTATTTAACAAGTCTAAATACACCTGCAAAATAATTTGTAAACTTTATAAACAAAATATTTTCGTCAACTTACATTGCAATAAATTGCTCCCATTTCTATTGGTGCTGTGTCACCAAAACTTGTTTCAACGACTTCCATTTCCACTGAAAAGTCAGACCATGGTATTTTCGGAAAAATGCCAGGGGGAGTATGTTGTTCAACCTTACATCCAACACCTGTAACCAGCTACAATTGACAATGAAGTTTGTGAATATAAAATTATATGTAATTTACCAAATTTATAAAGTATGCGGGATCAAATTTTTCGAAAACATAGTAATCGAAAGTTAGGTCGACAGCTGTTTTATTTACAGTTCCAACGACAGTTATTCTTAAAGGAGTCGCTTTTTCTTTAACAGACAATGAAGACCAACTACCATCTGCAAAACATAAATAAACTTAATACATTGGATTTATAAAATATAATGTAAAATATTTATGGAAACATTTGTATTATAATTGATCAGCTTATAGATTAAATTTTGTTAGGCGTTTCACAAAGGTTTACCTGAGAAGAAAAGTTCGTATTTCATCGAGTTTTTATCAGTAAATGAAAAAGATTTCGCGGGGATTCCTCTCACTTCTATATTTGAATTTGATTTCACTTTGTTCTGTAAATTAATGCAGTCAAATTTTATTAAATAACAATATTGAACAACCTTTTTCGAAGCTCGAATTGCTTGTCTCCAAAGAGCTGTTGGTCCGATTAACAATGAAGTTCCAGCATCAACATCGATTAAGGCTTCATCCGTGAATCCTTCTAATGTTGTTATTTCTCCGTCACGAACTTTTGTGAGAAAGCAATTGTATCCTAAATTTTAAGTTAAATGAATTTTATGAAAAACCATAACAAGCATACCCATGTACTGTGTAACTTGTCTAGTGGCGAAGTAATAATCATAGTATTGGCTTTGATTGCCTCCAGTAACATTAAGTATTCCTCTTCCTTCATTCAAATCCCAGAATTCTTCGATGTTTGAAACTGTTGTTGCGTCCTAACAAAAATGTAAAAATTACAGTGAAAATTTGCACAAAGACTACCGATAAAAACACAAATTGTTTTTGAAATTAATTTTAGATGATTTATATTAGATTTTAGATGATTTATTTAATTTTAGATTTATAAATTTATTGTAAAAGACAAACAATAATATAATTACCCCATCTTTTCTCCTAAGTGTAACTCGAGAGTGAAAATTTTCAAAAGTTTTCAATTCAGGAATTTCTTGAGCTGTTGAAAAATGCACTGATTATTGTTTCACGAATTAGATTCGCAATTTACCGTAAAGAAACGAGAAAATACAAAATGCTAACAAACTTTGAAGCAACATGTTAAGAAGTTTGCTTCGAACAATTTTTCAATTTGGATACTCACAAGTGTTCACACAACCAGAATTAAACTCCCACAATTTTCATAATCTATAATTGTTATATTAATCAATAATTGTTTCAAATTGATTCTATTGTTTTCACTCTCTTTGTGATGATAAGCTAAAGAAACAATGGATTCAGTTTGGAAAGTAAACACGATAAAGCAATACACCCATTCAAACAAATTTTTGCAAAGAGTGTAACAGTTTTATTAAAGTGATTAATTATTCTCGTGGATACGACTGCTTTTCTCGCGAAACGTCAACTTTCCACAATTCTTTTGCGTATTCTTCAATGGTTCTGTCTGATGAAAATTTTCCAGAACAGGCGATGTTCATTATTGCCTTTTTAGTCCACTGCTCTGGATTCGCGTATAACTTTGAAACTCTATCCTGACAATTGATGTAATCTGCGTAATCAGCTAAAACGAGATAGAAATCATTATTCTTCAGAGCCATTACGATATCTTGAAATTTTGACGGATTGTTAGGACTGAAAACACCATTTTCTATGTCGTCAATCACCTGTTTTAGTTCTGCGTTGCTGTTGTAGTAATCGAAAGGGTTGTAACCGTTGATTCGCAGTTGTTTTACTCCGTCTTCCGTAAGTCCGAATATGAAAAAGTTATCTTTTCCGACTTCTTCCATCATTTCAACGTTCGCACCGTCCAATGTTCCAATTGTCAAAGCACCATTCATCATAAATTTCATGTTTCCAGTACCCGATGCTTCTGTTCCTGCTGTTGATATCTGTTCCGATAAATCTGCTGCTGGGATTATTTTTTCTGCGAATGAAACGCGATAATTTTCAAGAAATATTACTTTTAGTTTGTCTCCAACATCTTTGTCTGAATTTACAATATTGCCGACGGCAATAATTAATCGGATAATTTGTTTTGCCATGTAGTAACCAGGAGCTGCTTTTCCACCGATCATAATTACACGAGGAGCAATGGCTGCTTTTGGATCTTTTTTGATTCGATTATAGAGTGTGATTATATGCAAACAATTGAGCAGTTGTCTTTTGTATTCATGGATCCTTTTCACCTGCACGTCAAACATGGATTCTGGATTCACTGTCACTCCGAAATCATTTTCCAGAATTTTTGCCAATCGTTTCTTGTTTTCAAGCTTCACTTTCTGGATTTGACGCACAAAATTAGAATCATTAACGAATTCCAGCAACTTTGAGAG
>NCKV01001298.1:0-10823 GCA_003675905.2 Leptotrombidium deliense
AACTTTGTCATCAATACTTATGATTCACTTTTGAATTATGCAGATTCTTGTAATTGTGCATGCTTTGGCTGCTTTCGCGCATAAAAATGCTTATTCATTTGAGTCTCGGTGTTATTGTTGAGTGTGGCATTATTGTTAAAGAAGCGCAATATACCATGAACCGAGTACATGTATGAGTAAGAGTACTGCAAGTGTTAAAAAAATTGATTCCAACAATATTATAAAACCCCGTTAATTTGTTCATAACATATAGTTTTGATGTGCCATGACTTTGATTTGCGAAGTGAGACAGGTACCAATTAAAAAATTAAGAAGTAAAATAATAGAGATGTCAACCATGAGTCGTGAGAACATTCAGTGAATAGAAGAAGCAGTAACAATAAAACTCCACAAAAATAATCAATAATAATCAGCAGACATGCGATGTATTTTCAATCACATCTCAAAAAGCATAGTTTTTGAAAGCGACAAAAGAGCAGTTACCCTGGAAAACATAAATTTATTTATATTACTTTCACAATTTAACACTTGAAAATTAATATTTTGTTTTTCGTACAATTGTCAAAGAAAATGAAAATTAATGATAAAGATTGTTCTTTGACGGCCAAAAAACGTTTCATACGGAAATATACACATTTGAACAGCAATTAACGAGTAGTGAAGGTAAAGTGATGCACTCATATAAATGTTCCTGGTTAGCAAATATTGTTAGCGAAATAAGTGAAATATTATACCCAATACAAGTAAACAAAACGTTACATTTTCAAATAAACACAAATTAATTTGGATGAAGTATTTTTATCGTCCATTGTGAAAATGTTATGATTAATGCTGAAGCCAAACTAAACTCGTTGTGTAAAATAAAACATTTCACGCAGTAATACAAATAAGCTATGTTTTAACAACGATTCTCGAGCACTGAATGCACTCGATTATGTGTAATTGTTACTCGAAGAGAACATTATTTACAATTAACCGAATGCAATCAAATCAAAAAAGCATTATTTAGAATGTTTAATGCAAATGGAGACATTGGCTTTAATTTTATTTTTGGTTATCGACGACTTTTACAGTTCCTATTAATATTGTCAGCAATAGTAACTTCACTCGCAGTATTTGTATTTGTGTGGATGTTCATATTTACTCTGCTCAGTCAACCTGATCTCTTAACATGCAATTCTGAAGACAGAGTGGACTGTGAACGCTCAAACTCTTCACATTGGATTTGCAAAACAAAATCAAATACAACAGTTATATCACAGAAAAATCTGGAAGTAATGATCTTGACTAAAAGATGGAATTTTCGAATCAATTGTATCGCTTCATTCAAATCAGTTGAAAAACTGTACGATTGCTCACCAAAGAAAGCTTGTCAATACAAACTGTTTGCGTTGCTTCACTGTTCAATGTTTGAATTAGGCTTTAACTGGTTTATTGTTTCTAGTCTGTACTCAATCATTACAGAACCAAATATTGACGTTCGAAGAGCTGACGATGTCGTTAAGGCAATGAAATTTATAAACGGTTTTCTCTTGTTTCTTTGTGCCGGCTGCTATTTATTTCACAAAGGTTTGTATGAAATTAAATGCACAACGAATAATTATTTTTCTCTGAGCAGTTATCCCTCTCGCAGTACCAGTGGCCAACGTTTTAGATGTTTTTGGATTTGGAGGAACCGCAGTCACAACAAGCAATCTTATTCTAAGTTTGAAATGGTTCCTATTCATCACCTGCAATATTTTAAGTCATCGTTTCAACAGACTTTATTGATTATTTCGTTTGCTCACATTCTTCAACTTTTCAGTCACATTTCAGTCAATACCTGCAAAACAGCATCTTTGTTCAATTTTCAGTGATTAAATGTCATTTTCATGCTGAGGTGTAAACAAAAATTTCACTTTATTGTAAATATGGCTTTGCAGAAGATTGAAGTGAAATGTCAAATGTATATGTGACACACAGTTTAACTGGTCAACGCGGGAAATTGAGAATGGTGTGCAAATAGCATTCGCGCAATTTACACACTCATCGAACTTTTCGAACTTTTCGAACACGAAAACTGAGTACAACTTTGGTCAACTTTTCTTGCAAATTTCCACAAAATGTCGGGAAGGAAAACTATTAAGTCATCTCTTGCAAAGATTCTGAACGAAAATGTGAACGATCACAAAAGTTCAGTCGATTTTCGCAAAACTGGTACAAAACGCAAACTGCAAATGGATGACGACGATGAATTGGACACGTCGTCGACTGGCTTACCGGGCTCAAACGAATTGGTGTCCATATTTAATACTATCAATTCAAATATTAGTGCTGTTTTAAACGCTTCGAAGGCAAAGGTAAGTGTAATATGAGCGAGGCGTACACGCTAAAGGTTATTTGCTTTTCAGCCTGTCAGCAATGAATTTCAAAAAGTTTTAAAGGAACACAAAAAAGCAACAGAAAGTTTTGGAAGAGATATTCAAGCAATTGTGCAAAAATATCTATCTGATCATAGTAAGGTATTGCAGCAAAGAGAAAAAAAACTTGAGGTTCGAAATATCAGTTTATATCGGCATCAATTTTAATGTTTATTTTACAGCAAATTCTAAAAGAATCAAAAGCAGATGAACAGAAGTTAATAGATCTGCACACACAATTTCTTGAAAAACTTCAAAACGACGTTCTTTCAAACGCAGTTGAAATCGACGAGAAATATAAACGATTCTTCGATCAAATGAAAAAGCATATGGAAAAGGACGTCGAGAAAGAAATAAAGCGTATTCTTAATGAGTCCAAGTATTCTAAATGATTACGCTCATTTATCTGACTCACCATTACTGTAGACTCTACAGTGTAGAGTTTCAATAGTTTCATATTTTTGTACAACTACTTTCACTTTCAATTCGAAATAAAGTCATTATTCGTTGTAATATCGTTTAGAAATGCACTATAAGGCTATATTCAACTTGTTTCTAATACTAAATTATTTTCTGAAAGTCGGAAAGATGTTTGAATTAATTTCAATGTAAATTTTCAATACAGTTAATTATTGCAGAAGTTTGTTCAACACGGCGGCAACATTCGAATGAATGAAGCGCCATCTATTTCATTGTTGTTTAGCGTAAATCATTGTCCGTATTCACTGTTCGCTGCAAACGCGGAAATCGTCGGGAAATTCGGACGAACCATGGATCCTTCGAGGATTAAACGAAAGCGTCCGTTGCCTCTCGTATTAAATGGCGTTAATCACTCATTCGAAGAGAAAAGCAGCGATTTTTTGTGGTAAGATAAGTCAACAAATCTGGTTTCTTTGTATTCGGAACGTTTTTGTTTCACTCGCAGTCCAATTTGCTTCGAAATTATAGAAGAGGCGCAAGTGACAAAATGTGGACATACTTTCTGGTATATATCTGTACTTGTTATCTTTGTTTAAAGCATATCGTCGTTTAGTCACAAATGCATCACTGCGAGTCTCCAAGTGAACCATAGATGTCCAAAATGCAACTTCACTATTGATCAAATTTTTCCTAATTTTTTATGTGAGTTGTTATCGTTTTGTATGCTTAAATTATGTTCATATTTATAGTGAATGAACTCATTGCTAAGCATCATAAGAAAACTCTACAAAAGAAAATCGAAAGCGAGAAAAATGTAAGCAAATGAGTGGTTGACACTTGTTTTGTAATTTGCTTTGTAGAGTATGAGCGAAATCAGTGAACTTCAGCAGCTAATATCACAAAAGACTGATCAGTTGGGTTTAACGGAGATTAATGCGTTGTTAGACATCCTATCACAAAAGAAAAAACAGTTTGAAGAGGTGAGTAGTTACATAAGTGTCCGTTTGTTGTAAAAAATGTAACTCAATTAAAAACAAAAGTAGCTGTGATATTTTTTCTGCTATTAGACGTCGAAAGCAATTCAAAATCAGCTTTTGTATGAATTTTTAACACAAGTGAGGCAACATAAACAGGAACAACTGGACCATCTAAATAAAGAAGTCGGTTTAATTGATGAGGACAATAAAAGAGTCGAAGATTTATTAAGGAATGAAGCAGAAGCAGTAAAGCGAAAGGGTGGCGACAATGGAGTCGATTCGAGTTCTGTGTTAGAAAGAGATGTACTTTCAGGCAGTGAGCCAAGCAGCAGTGGTTGTGGAATTGAAGATATCGACAGTTTCAACAAACCTACTTTAGGCAGTGAAAATAACATGAATTACTACTCTTCATCTCTGCGTAACAGGAGAAGAAAGATGCAAATTCATTTCGACGACTTAGAACAATGTTACTTCACAAATCGTGCCAAAAGTCTGACATTGTCGTCTTCTGGTGACGACACGTCTATCGATGGTTTAATGGAGTTCACAGAGACTTTGAATAAGTTCACGATGTACAGCTCTTTAAGGCCTTTGGCCACTTTATTGTATACTAGCGATCCATTTAATGGTTCGAGTATTGTGTCTAGTATTGAATTTGATAAAGACAATGAATTCTTTGCGATCGCTGGAGTCACAAAGAAAATTAAGTTGTTTGAATACTCTACAGTTGTGAAAGATACTTTAGACATTCATTATCCGATAACGGAAATGGAGTGCAATTCGAAAATTAGTTGTGTCAGTTGGAGTTCCTATTTTAAAAGCATGATGGCGAGCAGCGATTACGAAGGCACTGTTACTGTTTGGGATGCCTTCACGAATCAAAAAATGAGAGTATTTCAAGAACACGAAAAGCGCTGTTGGAGTGTTGATTTCAACAAAGTAGACACAAAACTCATCTCTTCAGGATCAGATGACGCCAAAGTAAAATTGTGGTCAACCGATCAAGAACACTCAGTAACTACATTAGAAGCAAAAGCAAATGTGTGTTGTGTGAAGTTTAATCCAACGAGCAGATACCATGTAGCTTTTGGTTCTGCTGATCACTGTGTTCACTATTATGACTTGCGGAACTACAAAAGTCCTCTTATCGTGTTTAAAGGCCATAAAAAAGCTGTTTCGTATGTTAAATTTCTCAACAAAAATGAAATTGTTTCTGCGTCCACTGACAGTCAACTTAAACTATGGAATACTGTGAAATCTCCGTGCCAACGTTCATTCAAGGGACATATAAACGAGAAGAATTTTGTTGGTTTGGCGACCGACGGCGATTACGTCGCATGTGGCAGTGAAAATAATAGTCTTTACGTCTATTATAAAGGGCTGTCGAAACATGCTTTAACTTTTTGGTTTGATTCATCGAAAGTAGGAATATTATGTCGAAGTATGTTCAGATTAGTTTAATTTCTTTGTTTTTTTGTAGGAGAAAGATAAACGTGAGGATGATACCAGTGATTTTGTGAGTGCAGTTTGTTGGAGACTGGGAACTAATGTCGTTGTAGCTGCGAATAGTCAAGGAATAATTAAGGTAAACATTGCCTATGAAACCAAAAAGAAACACTTGTATCACGTGAAGTGTTTGTGTCTTAATAAGAGGGACTTACGCAGTCAAATCAACCCAATTGAGAACCTACCACTAAGAATACCATTCCTTTTTTGAACATCCGAATCAAATGTTGACCATATTCCCGTGTAGTATTAAATAGTATTGTGATTTTTTTGGTTAGTTATGTCGTTACCTAAAGATACGTGAAGCGTTAACAGTAATATCCGTAATTTTCGTGAGTAACATGATGATAATAAGAAATGCTGTCTATAAAAAAGTTAATTCAATAGAGTTAAAAAAAGATACTACTCAGTTTATTCTCAAATTCCTGATTCCAAATAAATAGAAAAGGTTCGCATTTTTACTGAAAAGTCACCACCGAGGAACCGAGGAAATCAATTGCTTTATCACAAATCACTTTATCGCATTGCATTTTTTTGTGTGAGTGTTTTTGGCGCATCTTTAATGAAACATTGTTTCTCTGTTATAATTTTGTAGCTTCATTTTTTGTTTTACCATATTCTCACTATGTATGATATAACTCGTGCATATGAAATGGTTAGAACATCACTATCAAGGTTGTTATAGCTGTAGCATACAGTACTGAAGAGTTATACTGAGATTTTTCTGTTTATCCAAACTTCACGCTATAGTTACATGTATTTCTTGTTTGGTTCTACAATACGTTAACGATCAGATAACACTACATGATACATTTCTTATAGGTTTTGGAACTCGTGTAAATTATTGAACTGATTCCGATTATTGTGGAATTCAGTGTTAAATTTGTTAAATATTGTTGAATAAAGATTATTTGAAGTATTCATACAGAAGAGTTTGTATATAGTTTGTATAAGATAATGTCAGCGTCGAATCGAATCCAAACTAAGCGCGTGTCTTTCAGGACAGTCTCTGTGCGTAGAGAACTGTGAACGCGAAGAGTAATGATCAGAAGCGGTGTAGAAATGGTGGGAAGGATCGTTAGCTTTCGAGTTACTCCTCGTTTCGCTGCCAGTTTCTGCAAACTTTGTTTTTAAAAATTGTTTTCCTGCAAAACACCGTAACGTGCACTAATTGCAATTAATTGAAGAGAAACGAATTTTTGCATTAGCATCTATTTCTCAGCGTTTGTCGCATAAGTCGCAGAAGAAAAAGCTGTGTTCGATGCAGAAGAACAGAATTTCGGCAGTGAATCGACTAGAGAACTGCTATGATTCGAGAGGCTCTTTGGATGACATAACGGCTCAAACGCACCACCAGCAGCGAAGAATTGTAGTGATGAGCGAAATCGAGGAGCAGGAAAGAAAGATCGTTAATGAATTTTGCCATCTGCTCGAAAAATCGAAGCAACTTTTCAATGGATTACGGTTCGTTGTCCTCAATTTGCATCCAAACTGATTCATTCTTCTTTTGCAGTGATCTGCCGCAATATGGACACAAACAATGGCAGCCTTATTTCGGACGAACGTTTGACGTTTATACGAAACTGTGGAAGTATCAACAACAGCATAGACCTGTGTTAGACGCGAAATACGGTCTGAAAAGGTGGCAAATCGGAGAAATCGCTTCAAAAATTGGACAGCTTTACTACCATTATTAGTAAGATTTTGTAAACAATCATTATCCTCGCACTTTGCAATTGCACATTTTCAATGTTCCATATCCGCGACGATTGCAAGTTGTGGTGTCAGTCAATGAATGAACGGTGTATTCATTACTTTTGAGTTCAGTTGTTGACTGCCAGTGAAAAGTGAATCAGGCTATTGACCCAGTTTCCATGTTGATCACTGTACTCTCTCCGTAAGAATGTGATGCTTTATGTGTCAAGGAAGGGTTAACAACCATCCAAATGAAGAACAGATTATTTGGGTGCCAACCGTAACCTTGACCTAAGCGTTACACTTCCTCATTCGATGGCCTTTATTGCTGCCGTTTGTTCCAATGAACTCAACTTGTCCTCTTTTACAGTCTGCGAACGAGTGAAACAAATTATTTGAACGAAGCGTATTCGTTTTACGCTGCAATCCGTGGACGAGGCTATTATTCGAAGGCGAATAAAGAGGAACGATCCGATTTGATGGTCAAGAAACTGCGATACTATGCAAGGTTTATTGTTGTCTGTCTTTTGCTCAAAAAGATGAAATTAGTTCGCGATCTCGTCAGAGTATGTTTTCTGTATTCTCACGTTTTACATTTCTAATTGTGCACGCTTTTCAGGAGTTATCGAAACACATCGACGACTACACGGCGACGTATGAACCTGACGATCAAATGGAGTGGTCTTTAGTGTTAAGTGAAATTAAATCTTTCATTGAGGTAAGCAATGGATGAGAAGTATTCTAAGTAATTAATGGTGTGATTGCAGTCGGACAACTTAATAACGGTGATTGATGTGGACAACGTTCCATTAGTAATTTCTCATCGCTTGAACCCATTGAACACCCCTCCTTTAGAGAAGATACCGACCAGTCATTTAACATTGCAGGAGATTCTGATTGTCGGCAATGTCTGCGACCAGGTATGTCGTCACTTGCATTAGCTTGTACTAATGATCGATTACAGGTGAAATTTAGTGAGTTAACGCTAGACATGTTTCGAATGCTGCAGGCGCTCGAAAGAGAGCCTCAAGAAGACATAAATCAATTGTTCGACACTTCTCCTGCACTTGGAAGAATGACAACTTTTCCAGAAAACGGCGATCATCGTTCACTGAAGAGAGAAAATCCTCATAAATATTTATTGTATAGACCAACATTTAGTCAGTTATTTGTGTTTTTGGCGTCCGGTTTTAAAGAATTACCACCAACTGGTGTTCTACTGTTATATCTTTCTGCTGATGGCGCTTTTCCGAACGTTAAACATCCAGAAGACTGTAAGCACAAGTATTTGTTGTTCATGTGTGAACGATATATATTTTGCAGACGCTTATGATTTCGGAGGAGTGATAACAAACACGAAACGAGAGACTGATCACAGCAACAAACGCATTCTGCATTTCAAAGATATGCATTGTTTGTATCCTGGAGACTTGTACCCGTTTCTGCGAAAACCCTTTTTTCTAATTGTTGACAGCGACAACAGCAGCGCGTTTCAACACATTCCTCGATACTTCGGACAGCCATTCCTGATCCTAATGTCTCCTGAAGAAGCACCCCCACCTTTCCATGAGCAACAAAACAAAGGCTCTCTGTTCACTCTCTTCTTACACAGTCCTTTAACCGCTATTTGTTTGATATCGAATATAATCGAAATACCACTGCAACTTTGGGAGAAAGCCCAGTCACACATCGACAGGTTTTTAGCAGAAGCTGGTCGATTGTTGGTCCGTTCGAGAAGCATAGATCCCGTTTACATTCAATTCTACGGCGACGACTTTCTTAGACTCCTCATTCTCAGGTTTATCTTTTGTTGCGTCGTTATAAGAATGCATCGACTATTTAGAGTGAGTAAATTTAAGAGCTTTGGCAGTAGTTAACGTTTTTTTTGTAGAACCGAAACTACATTCCGCGCTGTCACCCATTAATACCTGAAAATGAAATATTCGAACATCCATCGTTAAGAAGAGCTATTCTTGATATGGCGGTCACACTGGACATAAGATCAATGTTCGCTGACTTAGAGGAAGCCGATTGACAGGCAGTTATGTTTACCCTTGCCTGAGGCAGATCCGTTTCATAGTGTCTTAACTCCTTTCTGCGCTTCTATTTATTCAGCCACTCTTAATCAGCAGTTATTCCTTGATTGCCATTCGACGCAAATTCACCTCTAGTCATTACCTGCATTCAACGAACTGCTAAGTGCTCCGAATTCCAAGTCAAGTAGAATGGAAGCAAATCCACAAACACTCAAAGCTGCCTCAGACAGCGGTAAGCAGTGGAAAACGTGACAAGTTTGAAACTGAAGACGATAGTCTTTATATATTTATATACTCGTGTAATGAACGTAAAGCACGGAACGTGAACAATACTGGAACTTGCATTTAGTCTCAAATCTGGTCAAAGCACGTTATCTGGTCAAAGATGCACAGACAGCTGGTCAGAAATGCACCTGAATCTAATGAATGATATATTTTGGTGGCTGTGCAGTATTCGTTGCTCATTGGTGCTACCGAAGTGTTACTAAATTTTATCGATTTCGAATGCGTTTTTGTTGAACACAGCGTCGGAACAAAGAAGTGTCACTAATCATTCCGTATCAATGTGTTTTAAATGCATAGATATGTATATATATCACGAAAAAGCGATCCGTGGTCGGAATCGTAATTGGTTTGAGAAAGCCATTCACTTTGATGTCATTTGTCATTTACGGAGCAATGAGATTTGCTGTTTATTAATGTTTCACTTAATTTTCTGCATTTGAAGCACAAACGGCCACCAGATATAAAGATGTCGAAAGACTGTCAATGAACGAATCGCGATTCGGATGCGAATAATAAGGATGCGTTTACACACAAGTGTGACTGTTATTCGCTGCAAGTGAATGTACAGCAAAGCTTTACATTGTACTTAACATTGTACAATAGTCAACCAACACTAACCAGTGCCTCATACGTAAACAACGCCATTTTATTTCCTTTACAATTAATGTCACAACAAACGTCGTCATTGATTCCAGCATTGATTCAATTCAGTATTCAATGTGTTTATGTATATATGCTTGAAGTCATATCTGACAACCAAATTGCGTTCAATGCTCGACACTCAACGGTCACAGCTAATACAGTAAATATTTTCAATGCCGGATTCGTTTCTGTAACTAAATTTAGTTGTGTTTCGATGTGAATCAGTGAAAAGCAAAACAGTGAAACAGTAACACAGTTAATAGCCATCAAAGAGTAAAATAACATTTGTTGAAACCATGCATTATTAGTATTTGTATTTTACAATTAAATTTTATGTCAATAAACAGTTGTTAATCTTTACAAGTGACAACACCTCTGCGTGAACACTTCGAATCCGCAATCGCTGCGTTTAGCCAGTAACCAGTAAACACCCTTTGCTCACAATTTTCCAAAATTGAGAACACATTTCTGCTATCGCCACATCTGCCTTTGTGTTCACAAATGTGTCCATTGCTGCAACTTCACTGCTTTAACTGCTCAATTAATCATCTCAAAAAAGAATCGGAAATCAAAACGTTCAGCGCACCGCCAGTTTGTTGATGCAATCAGCAACACATAAATTATGACTACTTTTGTGTTCTTTATCGCAAAACACAGCGATCAGCGCACAATTCACACAGGACTTACTAAACTCCTTCAAACGTCAAATGAGTTACTGTCCACGAATGGCTGCTGACAAACAATTGTGACCATTGATGAATAATGCAACAGAGAAGTGCGCTTACAGACAGATATCGTTATTTTGTCAAAACCTAACTGACCAGGGAGAAGGGAAATACCTAACTCCAGCCCCCTCTAGCATT
>NCKV01001299.1:0-10821 GCA_003675905.2 Leptotrombidium deliense
ATTGCATGCAGTTGACGAACATTTTGCATCAAAGTGTTTTGGTTACATTCATTGCTTGCTTATAGAACGAGGAATAGAAGAATAAAGCGGTGTTTACTGGACTTGCTGATCCTATAGAAAAGAGACGAAAATAAACTTGCACTTCTTTTTCTTCATGAATATTTTTAAAGAGATGTAAAAGAGATGAAAATATTTCTGCTTTTTAAAAATTTTGTTTTAATTTAAAATATTTCACGTTTCGCAAAAATATAACGAAAATCTGCATTTTGAAATCACGATTTATGAGAAATTAATGGAAACTCGATGTAACTCAACGTTCGCAAAGCTTCAATTCGATTAAGCGAGTTTTAAATTACATTCGAATTAAGCATCGATTGAAGAGAAGAACATGCATTTTACTGATGACAACCGACATTATAAACACAATTGAACAATAGTCCGAACTGGTTGCCGGTCACAGTTCGAGTGAACGCATACTTTAAAATAGCAATACTCCGCAATAATAAGAAACAAGTTGCAAATTGTGAAATATATTTTTAAAGAAATAAAAACGTAAGCAATTTTCTTTTCTTAATTTGTCTTCATTTATGCTTTTTCAAAAGACTCATCTTTTTCAAAGAAAAGTGACCTGAATTCACGAATGAAAGTTTAATTTACTTTTGCATTATTCAATTGTATTGTGGGTCAAGGGTTAATTAAAAATTTTATGATCTCTATAAACATTGTTGCATCTTTCTGTCACACTCATCGATTCTTTTTATGCGTTCACGTGATTTCATCGAATTGATGGTCGCTCGCAGTGACCGCAAATCGATTGTCTCACAGCTATTTCAGAATGCCTCATTTAGCTAACGATTGCTCACAATTTACAAAAAAGTACTAAAATTGCGATAAACTGAAAATTTCACTGCAGCTCTTTCCTTGAAGTTTAGTGATCTCTTTTTCATCTGTCAGCTCGTCCCGTTCACAAATAAGCCACTTTAAGCAGATACACTGACAGTAGTCAAAGTGATTCGAACAAACCAGAGCATGTGAGGTCGAATGCGAATGCGAAATTCAGTGTTTGCACAAGGCGGCGCAATGTTCTGAAAATATGAATGAATTGCAATTCAAACAATCGCACAAATACGAAAAACAAGTTAACGAAGAGCTGTGAAATTGAATAAATCGAAAACACAATTGTCTCCATAAATACAATATTCAGCTTTCTTTCGAGCAGCGATCTTAGATATGAATGTTTGTGTTTGTTTTTGGTTCACGCATCAACAACCTGGAAGCAGTCAACTCTTTTCACTACCATTTGTATGATCCAGTGTCGCGTTGTTGTCGTCGACCACAAATATTTCCTGAACTTTCGTGAAGCACCAAATTTATAATGCAATTTGTGACAACACTTTTGAGCAGAGATTTGATTCGATAAGAATGATTTAAACGATAATATGAGGATCGCTGTTTCTTGAAACAAGGATATACTAATAATAAATGAAACAGAAGTAAATTAGAATTTACTTTTGTGACGTTTTATTTATAATTGAATAAAAATGGAAAATGTTTTCGAAAAGAAGAGATTCGAGCAAAAAGTGAAATATTGGTTGAATTGCAGGTTCGAAGCACGAATTTCGCTTCTCTTTACAATTATAATTGACAGACTTTCAGGCTTTGAGTTCACATTTTGAATGCTTAATAATATTCGCATTGTTTGTTAGCGAAGAGTGGAGAAGTGATTAATACAATGGATGATGTAAATCATGCGGAGTTCATCTTTATTCATCGTCAATAACATAATTCACAGTCGATGGCGCATCGGACACTGGCTTCTTCAAAGAACAACGATTACCTGTGAATTATTCACAAACATTTTGAGTTTATTGCGAAAACAAAGAAATAAAACTGTTTTCAAGCAGTTTTGCGAAAGAAATTGAGTTTGTTTGTCGGCAAAGCAGTGCATTCGAATTGCGACTGTTTCGAAGGATGCGAATGAAGCGAATAAAATGTAAAGTTGAATATTGAAAGCAAAGTGCAAAAGCAACTTTATGCGAACGATGCGAAGAAAAAGAGCTGTTCTGCATTCAAAGAAGAGGCGTTGGAATGCACGTTTGCGGACAAAGCCATAATGCACCGAAAATGCAGCGCGATTCACGACGTGGTTCGCAATGAATTGCATTTCATTAAATTGGTGTACAATTGCAGCAGGAGTGCCTCAAATATCCTTGAATCATAACATTGCATTACTCTTCTTTTCGGCTGACCTCTCAGGTCACTGGATGAACACGCCGCTATTAGCAGGTCTCACGAGCGTACAACTCTCCGCAGTCAATTCAGAAATCAGGTGTTCTCTTGTATTGCTAATATGATTACCCGCAGGTTTCGAAATCACTTCAGATATTAATGAGCGTTCACTCGTTGCATTGTCTGCATTCATCTTTGAGCGATCGTGAATGCATCGAACTGTGCACACAGCCACACAACAGCGATGCTTCGAATTGCGATCACATTCGATGCGTTCGCTGATTCGCGACGTTGGATCCGGTTAAGCACTAAGTGCGCAAACCAATGCACACAAAACTGTATCGCATAAGTTATGCACATATATTATGTATCTGCGGTCAATACAAGCACATGCTTCGCTTTTCAGCAAAGTAAATTTCACACTTTACATTCCCGCTCCTCAATTATTCTCGTAAATTTCAAAATGACCACATTCACTGATCACTCTGCAACTGATCTTCTTTATAAATATGACATCTTCAATTGCTCTCATAAACAACAATATTTGCACTTTTTCTATTTCCCTCACATTCCATTTTTGTATGTATTTTCATCGTGACTGAAATTGCTGCAAAATTACCATTTATCATTTAACCAAGAATTTTTCAACTCATTTGTTTGCAATGTAAGTGAAATTTAATTTTCAATTTGACAATTCACTTCGAATGTACTAGTTAAAAAATAAGCTTTTATTAATTTTGAAATCACTTTTGAAAGCACTTAACGTGTGAACAATTCGCTTATGCTACATGTACACTGTGTACGTGCAAGATTACTGGATTGCATTTTAGAACTGGAAATTAAATAAAGGTAACAACGAGACTGTAGCTGGCTGCTCGTTGCGTGATTGATTTATTATTATTTTGACACTTGTTAAACGGCCAATTCGTACCTGTTCACAACAAAGCACACAATGTTAACAGCAATCATGTTATGTCTGTATACGTTACTCTATATTGTGTTTCGATCACTCGTCGATTGCGGTCAAATGCACAGTTGCGGTCAGAATATAGTTGAATGATTCCACAAGAACAATACCGAAACGCAAATTCGGATCTAATATTGCACTTGATCTACAGCAGAAGATGCACTGAAAATGAGACGTAAACTTTTCAGATTAACAAACTTTTCTTTTGTGAATGCAGCAATTGGCAAAAATGAAACAATTACGAGAGACGAAAGAAACTCATTTTTTGAACGAAAACAAGAAAACGAAGAATGCGTTATTCAATCGTTGCTTTTTGACAACGAAATAACAATTCACTGAAAATAGAAACGTTTTGTGTTTTCAATCGAATAACATTTGAGAATTACTTATTATGAAGCATTTTATGGGAATATTTTTTGTAAACATTGTAATATTAAAGCAATTTTCGCAAGAAAATTGTGTTACATTTGTGTTGAAAAAAGAAAAATGAGATGAATGTTACATACACTTCACTATAATTTTTTGTAAGTTACTTTTAAACTAAAACATCCACGTTGTAATTGAATTCAGAATCAATTTTAGGCTACAATTCGTTGTGAGAGTGTCGTTAATAATTTCGTGAACTATTTTGTATTTTAGATAATGTTGCAACTCAATTATTCTTCTCAATCTGAAATTCATTGAACAACAGCTTGTTACGCAAGTTTGCCATCATGAAAAATTTCCATCACTTCTCTTTATTGATCTTTATTTTCCTCTCTATTTCAATTGCAATCATATAAATTATGAACGTAGCTAATCAATCACGTTTATAAAGCCAGCGACAGAAAATATTATGAACAACATGATAGAAATGAAAATATATATAGTTGTCATGCAGCAAAAATAAATTTCTCTGTTGTGCTTTTTTGCATCGGTATCATACAGATGTTCATGATGTATATCGACACGATTATTTTTTGCAAATTAAAAACTGATTCTTGCAAGAAATGAATTCAAACCTTGTTCTGTGTTTCTTTTCATTCTTTAATTAAACAAACACAACAATTCACTCAATTATAATGTTTTTTTAAAAATCGTGTCTATTTTAAAGGTTATTCGTCCTTTTTAAAGGCAATGTAACAATTAAACAATGTTTCAAAATGTAATTGTGTGCAGAAAAGGATTATTGAAACTGCTGTAAGCTGAAGCTCAGCAAATTGTTTGAAAACATTGTTTCAAGAGTTGACAGTTACACTTTGAAACGAACATAAAAAATGGACACAATTTAATTACAGTATTAATGTTTAATGAATGCATTGAAGAGAATGATAATCAGTATTGAACGGCGAAAACATAAGTTATACTCATCGTTCACTATTTTAAGTTTAAGATTCATGCTTTCAGACATTTACAATTTATTACCGAAAACATGAATTTATTAATTGTGTGAAAGATGGCTGTAATGAACTGGTCACGAATGCGTGCAAGATATAAACACCTACGTTCCGTTGCAGACATGTTTATTCAACTGCATCTCTTTAGATTTTAATTTTAAAATTAATTAGAATATATTTTCTTTCTTTCTTTTCCTTCTCATTATTGTTGTTAAACTTGTGTAAATACCGAAATATCGCTGCATCTCAATTTCGGCGTCATAAAAGCAGTTCTGAAATGCGTACACAGTGACTTTCTATTCACTCGCAATAAATAGACATAATAAGAGAATTAAGTATTACGCAGTGTATTACATGTAATATAAACGAAACACAGATTATTCGTCCTGTTATAAAATTTTGCAGTTGCAATTTTTTGTGCTTCAATTTGGTATATTTAATTTAACTGTATATTCAAATTCTCAATAGGAACTCTTAGACGTCATATTGAATAAAGGAAAATTACAACTGTAACTTAATTAATATTTGAGGTCGTTTGGGCTTCAGCACGTAAAACATAAGTAATACGAATATTTCCGCGTTGATTAATTTTAAACTGAAAATCAACTTTTTTAAAAGCACTTGAAAAATCCCGTAAAACTCACGGCTAAATTATAATGAAGTAAGTACTACAATCTGTCATGGAGTACATGTCATCAGACATCGAAATAATGTTCAACAGTCAATCTGTGCTTATGTGCTTCTATGTCCAACGTTGCAATAATTTACACTTATCTCGTGTTACCCATATGAACTAAAACAGTGAGTGTAACTATTGTTCAAATTTGAGAACAGCTAAGGACAATTAGGACAAAACTTTTCAGTTTTTGGATCTTTGTTATTGTGGTGATTCATAAGAAAAACTCTTTCTCGATTCTTGCTCGTTATGAACTGTACGTTTAGAAAAAATATTTTCATGTCAACAAGGTAAACTTCTCCGCATGACCATCTACTATGTTTGTTCATTTTTTAAATAAAAAGTCATTTGTTCCGTCATAGAACCTTAACGTTGAAATAATATATTATTGAAAGACTGTTAAAGCTACAACATGCCAACGCTTTTAATTTCTAAGGTCCTTTTTATCCGAGCTTACTAATTTGTACTGATATTTCGTTGAAAAAGCGAAATTTTTTCATAATTAACTATCATGTTAAAAATAATTAACACGAATGAATTTTGAAGATTACATTAAATCATTAAATTTTACAATTACAATGACTGCCGATGAAAACAATCAACTTGCGTAAGGTTTAGAGCTGAAAAACTTTGAGCTAACATTTTTGTAAACATAGTATCTTTTGGAGAGAAATTTTCAAAAAATCACTGACAAATTGTAATTGTAATATATTTAACAATACTTGTAGTGTACTGCAAGCAATTGCGTTTAGCGTTCGTTAAGGTAAATATTAAGAAATATCCACCAATATAAAATCCAGTATTCGACTATACGCAACTAGATATAAGTGGATAATAATAAACATAACTAATAAAACATTTACTTCAAACAAAAAGCTTCAATTTTGTGATTTTATGATTGATTGGTCAACTATATAAAGCTCATAGTAAGTCTGCCAGACTGTTTTGTTTGACGTGTTTGTTTGACTGAATGTAATGAAGTCTACTGTGGTTAAATTTAAAATACTTAGCAATACTTAGCAATCATACTACCACCTTATAAAGTAGAACCTCCAAATAATAACCCCTCAAAACTAAAAACGGTGTTTTCACTCTGTCTAATTGACATCAACGTTGATGATCTTTGAATTGAGTATGACTCTAATATACAGTTTAGGACATAAAGTTGTGCAAATGCACATCACTTTGACTATTGAAAGTAATATTAAATTAATTGAAATCTTCAAGCTTTATGTCCAAGTCCACCTATTGTCATCCTGGAAGTGACCACAATTTGGAGGTTCTACTGTACACAGTAACGCACAAAAGGTGAAGAATAGATTCAGTTTTGATTTTTCAATTGGAAAATTGTGTGATTTCTTTGAAACGAACATTAATGGAACTTAAATGAAGTTTGCAAAAGGGAGAGTAGGACGAATATGTTAAAGATAGTAGTTAACGAAAAAACAAATTAAGACGCTGTAACTGAGATCCTTAAAAATATCCTTTGCATCACAAGAAAAACATTTTCAATCTGCAAAGCAATGAATGATTTAATCGCTGAAAATTCGTATTCATTTTTTTTGTTAATATTAATTTACAGGTTTCACTGTAATTGAAAAAAGTTGAAATTGAAGCAACATTTATGTGCAGTGTACTTTGATGTTAGAAAATTCCCCTTTTATAACACCTCAGATAGTTTATGTTTTCCACAGCGGAAAGTAAATACGAAAAATAATTGTTTGAGAGTGCCTGAGATATTTGTTAGAACGAAATTGTGATGTTTCGTGCCTATCCAAACTATGTACCTTTAACTTGATGGTCTGTGTAACAAACTATTATTTAAATAATACAGTGAAAACTTCGGTGAGACAATCAAAATAAAAGACACAATTAAAGGCATTATCTGCACACACTCGTAGAATAAATTAGCGTAGATCTCAAAAATAGATACTTTGTTATAGTTGTGGATATTAATTTTAAATAATTGTTGTGATCGATTGGTTCAAAACAAATTAATAATAAATGCGAAATAATATGTATTTGACTAAACTTAAGCATCAAATATTTGGTTCGGTTCAAAAAGTCAAAACAAACGAGGACTTTGGACATTTTCAAAAATTATTTGTGAAATTGAATATTTTACAGTTTGATGAAGTTTATAGTCTCATTTTTATTTAAATCGATAAATGTTTATTAGATTAACAGATTGTGCATCTTACTTGTAAGTAAATGATTTTAAGAGAATTTACTTTTAGTATTCACGTCAAGTGACGTTATTAGAAATTTGTCACAAATTTATTCATTGTGATTCGTGAACCTTTGGTTTGTATAAATACTTTGGGTTATTTTTTGCCATTTCCCGTAAAAGATAACGCAGTTTAATAAAGCTGTCGTAATTAGTGGATTCAATCAACTTTTAATTTTTTCCTAATTATTATGAAATGTGGTTGTTCTTCGAAGTATATAACGATATGCTTGGTCAACTTGGATTTTAAAGAACATGTCGTTACCGGCGAGTTATTACAGTAATATGTTTTATAGAAAATTTTGAAAAGAGCACGAAATGGAGAATGTAATAAGTATTTTGCCGTTTACATTAGCGAATGAATGAAAGAGATGAAAATTGGAAGTAAGATGCGCAATACTGAATCAATTGCAGAAATGAGTTGTGTGAATTAAGTGAAAAAGTTAATATTTAACGTAAATTATTTTGCTCTATAGTTGTTCAGTAAGAATTGATTGAATAGAATTGAACGTTGTGCGTGTGGAGGTGGATTTAAGGGTTAATTAGCTACGGCCTTCAATGCGTGTATCCAATGTTTGTTGAATTCACGAAGAAAAGTGATTTATTTTCGCCACGACACGGAAATGTTTGCTTTGTTGTTAAATGCAAAGTTCTGGAAAAAATAGTGCGAAATCACTGTTCATCATTGATGAGTGCATTCAAGTATTCGAATTCAGTGTATACATATTATGCATTATATAATATACAATACATTAAAGTTGTGCAAAAAATTAACTCAACAAATGTAATACGTTTAACTTCATTGACAGTCGTTCACGTTTATTCCTCCCCATTTACAAATAGTTGTACGATGCAACAAAAGCAGTGATTATTTATTGTGAGGAATTCGAGTCTACAAAAACAGCGAATTACAAAATGCGAAAGTGATTTATCCCATGTAAACTTCGGTGAAAGAGTTGTCGTGAGTAACAACGGCTCGGAGACAGGTTCAGTCGTGACCTGCTTGTGTGGTTTCCACTGAAACCGTTGTTACACTGTAATTTCAGTGAATAACTAATTCAATTTTGCGAACACGTATTTTGAAATAAAAATAAAGTTCACTTCGGAAAATAATCTCGAAATGTTTATAATTTTCTGTTGCTCATCGGTATTGCACAAAAATGCATCAAGTTCATCGCTCACAACAAAATTAAATTCACAAAAACATTCATATCAATTGATGTTTTTTTAAAGAAACCGACACAGAATTCTTTAATAATATCATTGCAGTGAAACAATTTCACTGCATCGTTTCGTTGCATCCATTTTATTTTTGAACGTTTGAAACAAACCAAAATTGTAGAAAGTCTATATTAAAAATTCGATTTCAATTTAGTAATAATCGCAAACCGTTGAATCAAACAATAATTTCAGCTATTCATTTCCGAAGAAGAGAAAGCACTACTGCGATTGTATTAATTTGCTGTTTTATTTCATAAACTTCACCGCGCTCAGTGTATTTTTAAGGATATTTTATACTCTATGTAAAAGATTAGTTTTCTTATTACCGTACTACCTCACTTTCAACAACATGTTGTTAAAAGTGAATTTGACCAAATATTAAAAAAGAACATAAGAACATATAAGAACATGTAATAAAATGAAGTAGACCAGGTGTTGTCATACGTACCTCGAATTATATTATATAGCATATTGAAATATAACATGTTGTTATAAGTAAGGAAAAAAATTTTCATGGAAATATGGCCAACGTCACTTTTAACAACAGTTGATTTAACAGTGCGACAACATAATGTCGATCGCTGAGTGCTTTATGGATGGATTAAACAAAAAAGAAATTCTGAAGGTATCCGCAGAAAGACAACATTCAATTAAAAAACGAAGAAAAGTTTTGCAAACTGCTAAAGTGTTTTTTCAACCTTTTTTTCGAGACAACCTGAATTTGGAGAAGGCATTTGAAGACATTGTAGAATCATCTGGTATAACGGATACTGAATCAGATAGTGATACCGCAAATGATGATTGTGAAATTTGAAATAAAAAAATTCGTCGGTTTATCACAACATGTTGTTATAGACCAACTGCTTTTTTAAATATCTGGTCAAATTCACTTTTAACAACATGTTGTTGAAAGCGAGGTAGTGCGGTAATATCACACAAAACTGGTTTCACTTAGTGGAAACTACATATGCCCTCAGTTCTAATGGTGGTCTGCATAATTATTGCAACATAATTTTTGTTTATAATGAGTTCCATAGAGAGAGACGTTTAGGAATTACACATTATTATCTGTTTTCAAATTACCTCGAGATTCAATTGTAAGTTGTTTCAAATAAATGACCGATATTATTTGGGTTGCTTACCGTACTAATATGCTCACAACGACATCTAATAAATCGATTAGTGAATGCACCACCGACTTCTCCAACAAAAACATTATGAGAACATGTCGCTGTAAGGCGGTATGAGTGCTCAAAAGTTGAAATAAACTGACCTACGTTTTGATGTTTCGAAACAGACTAGCTCGTGCGTGACAACCTAACACAGAACTTCACTTTTAGTTTCTTAAAAACAAATTGTTTGTAAATTGAAGCGTCACCTATTGGTACTGATATAAGTTTTTGAAATGCTACGCTTAGCAAGTTCGTGTTTTGTAAACAGAACGTTTAATTCTTTTATTCGAGTTAGTCATTATTCAATGAACACCACTCACTCAGGCGTAACGCATAAGCCACTGAAGGAGAAGGTTGCTGTTGTCACAGCTTCGACTGATGGGTAATTGGATACTTTAAAGAGCAGTTACAATTGTTTATCATTTAGAATTGGTTTCGCAATAGGGAAAAAACTTGCAGAGGACGGCGCTTCTGTAATCATTAGCAGCAGAAAATCCCAAAATGTTGAAAAATGTGTTGACCAACTCCGAAAACAGGGACTTGATGTTAGTGGCACTGTTTGTCACGTCGGCAATAACGAGGACAGAAGCAAATTGATTGATTTCGTGAGTTATTTCTTAATAAAATATTTCTTGTTTGATCATATTCGTATTAAGGCGCTAAAGGAAAAAGGAGGCATTGATATATTCGTCTCGAATGCCGCTGTCAATCCAGCTGTGGGTCGCCTCATTGATGTACACTTTATTTGAATTTTTGTATCGAATATTGAATTGTTTTGTTTTAGTGTCCAGAAAGTGCATGGGATAAAGTGAGCTACTAAGTTTTTAGAAACTACTAATACATTGCAACAAGTACAGATATTTGATGTGAATGTTAAATCGGCCTTTCTACTGACAAGAAGTGTAATTCCTGAAATGGAAAAAAGAGGGTATTTAATGGATAAACAGTTTTAT